>KN473746.1:50600-74468 GCA_000787095.1 Periophthalmodon schlosseri
GAAAGAGGGAGAGAGTGGGAGGAGGGGAGGGAAAAGATAGAGAGTTAAAGAGGGAGGAAAGAGCGATAAAAAGAAAGGGGGAGGCAACATAAGAGGGAAATAGGAGGGAGAGAGGGAGAAGTAGAGAGAAAGGAGGAGAGGGGAGGGAGAGAAAGCAAAATGATGGCCACTATCACCTCCAGCGTATGGCAACAAACGGTAGGAAAATGGATTAAAAACGGAAAATAATTTTCTGCTGTTTTAAATGACTTGTTGTGAAGTAACAAAGTACTTTACTTTCTTAAGTATGTAGTAGAAGTACAACTTTTACGTTCATTTGTACGTCAATAAAAAATATCCTGGCAGCTGTAAATAATTTGGAACAACCAATAGTAGTACTTCAAGTAGTAGCAGCAGTAGCAGTAGCAGTAGTAGGACTAATAGTTATCTCGTTCACTCTTGGTGGTTGGTGACTATTGCCAGAGCTGACAGTTACATATCTGCACCTGCACCACCACCTTCATACTTAGACTATGTGTGGGTGAAGTGTGTTGCCTGAGGACACAATGACAGTACACACTGGACAGAGCAGGGATTGAACCACAGATCTTGATCTTGATCGTCCATGATTTTCACATTGTTTGTGGGGTTAAAGTGCAGCTGGAGTATTACAATACAAATATTTAGTCCTAATAATGTACCGGGGAGGGCATCTGGCTTACTATGTTCTGTTATTGTGTTTCAGAATGAAGAGAAATCTCAGTCGGAGGTAAGCCCCACCCTTCACCCTGTCATTTCCTCCTCAAAACAGCCTCTCTTTGTCTCCCTTCTTTCCTCTATCTCTCTCCTCTTATCTCTTTCTCACTCCCCCTCTCTCCTCATCTCTGTCTCCCCACCCTCCTTCTATCCTTCCCTGCCCCTCTATCACTTTATCCCTCCTTCTCCTGTCTCTCTTTAATCTGCCTTTATAATAAGCACTTCCCGCTCCTTCAGATCTTGTCTACACTTTTACCTGTCTGAACTCACACCTGGATTCACTCACAGTATAAAACTATCCCTGGTGTTGAGCTTAGACTGGCACTCTTAGAAAACTGTAACTAAGACTTAAATTATCTTTATCGTTTTGAAATCTGTGTCTTTGATTAAAAACATGAACAAAATCCCACGGCATCTTACCACTTAATGTGACTGTAACAGCGTCTTTCATTTTTGTTCGTACATGTTCTTACAGAAGACATAAAACGATATACAACGATTTATCAAAAGTACTGTAAGCTTTTAGTTTAGTTTGCTGTGCAAAATAAAAGTCTGAATATATTGTCATTTTGAAAGTTATAAAATTATAATGTGAATAAAGCAATCAAATATTATAATGATTTATTGTTTTTTTATGTAATTTTTTTGTTATTTAAACATTTAAACAAATTTATAATTTTTTTTTCCAGATTCGCAAACTGCGTCGGGAGCTGGATGCGTCACAGGAGAAAGTGTCTGCTCTCACCACTCAGCTCAGCGCCAACGTAAGAAACACAATAAACATTTAAATTATACAAATAAAAAGTGTATTTAAAGGTACATTGCTTAACTTTTCCAGTTGGAGGATTCACAAGATGTTATGGCTTTGTCTTTGTTCCACAGTATGGCATTAAAGAGGGGCTATTGTTCAAAATAGGCTTTTTGGAGATTTTTACCATGTTATAATGTTGTTCCCTCATCAAAAACATACCTGAAGAGGTTTTACATGTCATTCATGCATGTTTGAGTAATCTAGCGAACTCTCCCGGGCACTATTCGAATCCGCCTTATGGTTAACAGTACAAGCCTGTACAAGGCTCCACCCACAAGCCTACGTCACCCATGCTCCTACACGGCCATTTTTCATGAATATATAAAAGCATGATACAAAACATACACTACAACTTCACAAACCTGATGCGATGTGCTGTAGTTTATTTAGCAGGATGCACATTGATTGTGTTCTGATGTTGCTCTGGTGGGAGAGTGACTTAGCGTGGAGAGCAAAGGGAGGAAGGAACACTAAAAACAAAAGCGAAACTTATAAAACATGTTAAAACATTGTTTTCAAAACAATAAAAGGAAACATGGTGATCTAAATGTGTCATGTGTTAGCAGTTAATACACCATAGAAGTAAAGTACCAGCCCTTTAAACAGGTCCCTGTTTATGTTTTTGTTCTAGGCTCATCTTGTGGCTGCGTTTGAGCAGAGTTTGGGAAACATGACGATTCGACTTAAGAGCCTCACCCTCACAGCCGAGCAGAAGGTCGGTACAAAAATACAAAAATTAAATATTAATTTTTGCAAATTGATGCCTCTCAGCTGACGTGATCAACGCTTCTTCGTGGGTGTCAAGCTCACTGGAGGCACTGCTCTGTCTAAAGCTCTGTTACTCAAGTTGACCTTAAATCCTTTATTATCAGCTCAACAACATGGTTTAAAGTTCAGATATGGGATAAAATAGGTTCAGATTCAACATGCAGTGACTCTGGTTAAGGTTAGGAGGGAATGAATGGAAGTCAATGTAATGTCTCTAAAAAGCACGTATGACTATATAAATGTGTGCATAACTGTGTGTGTACTTACAGGACTCTGAGCTGACGGAGCTGAGGAAAACCATCGAGTTGTTGAAGAAGCAGAACGCTGTGGCTCAGGCTGCAATCAACGGAGTCATCAACACCCAGGACCTGAGCAAAGACAGGACAGACAGGAGCAGTGACAGGAGCAGCGACAGGAGCAACGACAAGAGCAGTGACAAGAGCAACGACAGGAGTGGTACGAATACTTCTAAACACACACACACACACTACTCATTTGCATATGTGCCTGCTCTACCCACTGAGCCACCTAAAAGATTTACAATAATGCCGCAGTGCATCGCCTGAGGACCCATCTCTAGATCTTGAGCTAGGCCCAGTCAGGACTACTTTAGCTGGAGGACTTTATATATTGCGAATGTTTTCACTGTAATAATTAGCATTTAATTGTTTTGTGTTTTGTAGTTGGTCAAAATGGGAGCCCACAGTCCCAGACCAAGTCTGAATCCAGATCTCAGACCCAGTCCAACCCAAGTCCTGGTCCTGGTCCTAATCCTGGTTCAAATCCAAACCAGACCTCGACCCCCGACCTGAGGATCCGCAGACAGCACTCATCCGACAGTGTGAGCAGCATCACCAGTCACTCCAGTATTGGATCCAATATGGACGCCGACGCACACAACCGCAAGAAGAACAAGAAGAACTGGGTAAGAAAACACACATGCAAGTACTGTCACAAAACTAAATTAAAACAAAACTTAAACAAAAAAAAAGTAGGTTTTGCAGCCGAAAAGTAGTAGTAGAAGTACTAGGAAGTCTTGGTATAAAAGGAACACTTAATAAAGCTGTAGTGTAGTATTAGTAGTAGTAGTATTGGTAGTAGTAGCAGCAGTAGTAGTAGTTATAGTTGTAATAGTGGTAGTAGTTATAGTTGCTGTAGTAGCAGTAGTAGTAGTAGCAGTAGTAGTAGTTTAATTTCTAAGTATTTTTCCTCTGCTTGTTTCTGATGGCGTGGGTCTCTCCTTCAGGCTTCTTTCACTGGGGAAAAGGTGAATATATTTAGGATTTAATTTAAAAAAAATTAAATTATACTAAAAAAATAATTTGCAAAACAAAACTGAGCCCTCAATAACATATTTGATTGCCAAGACAGAATACCTTTGGTGGAAAAACCTTCATCAAACAACTGTATTAGAACAAAGCCATTTCTGTTTTGCAAATAGACATTTAGAATGTAGTCCATAACTTTAAAGCAGACCTACTGTGCTTATGTTTCCTATATAGTTATAATCTCTGACTTAATAAAAGAAACAAGTCCTCCGACTGCGGTGCCCAGTGGGAGCTGACATCGCCGTTAATGTCATCACAACAAAGCGCCACATGATGTCGGCCCCTCCTATGAATAGCTGCACATCACACTAGCGAGTAGCGGATTTTTTTTTTATTTGTACCAAAAATAATGCCGACTCCTACGTGTATCACAGATTAAGAAAATAAAATTGGAAAACGAAGTAAGTACAGAGCAGTGGGCATACGCCGGTGGCGGTTAAAACTGGGGCAGATCGGCAAAATGGTGTCTTGACAATAAGCAATCCACTCCAAATACAACTTCGGATGAATAAATGGTGAGAGGAAACAGCTCTAACACGGCTAAAAGCTCTGTCCATTTTGCAGAATAGGTCTGCTTTAATACTCTGTCGTAGCTGTTGTTAAATCTGGACTCTAACATGGCTTAAACTAAACTCTCTTTTCCTCATTTCTTTCTGTTGTGAAGAGCATTCTGTGCACTGGAGGACAGACCAGAGACAATGACGTATGAGTTATACAGGTTTTAACCCAGTTTGGTGTTAGAAAAAGATGTGATATAGTAAATGGATCTAAACTAGGTCTAAACTAGGATTATACCAGGACTAAATCAGGTCTAAACCAAGACAAAGCCAGGACTAAACCAGAACTAAACCAGGACTAAACTAGAACTAGGCCATGGCTAAACCATTTTAACCTAGTTTGCTGTTTCATAAAGATGTGATAAACCAGAACTGACTGAACTGAACCAGGTCTAAACCAGAACTGAGCTAGGACTAAACCAGGACAATGTTAGGAATAAACTAGAGAAGAAGAAGAAGTCTGACTTGTGACAGAAACTTGATCTAAGCCAGGATCAGCACCAAACAAGAATGTATGTAGTTTTAAACCAGGTCTAGCCCAGGTGAGACTTATCTCTCTAGAATCCTTGTTTTGCTTCCTTCTGTTTAGTTTTTTAGCTTCCCGTCTTCTGTTACAAATCTTTAACGAAAATAAGCACCCTTTTATCTCCCCGTGTCAGCCTGGTCCAGGTGCAGAAAACATTAGGTCTCTTTATGGTCTCCCCTCTCTCTCCTCCTTCCTAGTCTATCTCTTTCTCTCTCCTCCCTCTCCCCCTCCTTCCACTCCTGTCTCACTTTTCTCTCTCTCTCCCTTTCTGTTTCTCACCCCATCTCTCTGTTTAATTCTTTCACCCACCTTCCCTCTCTCCCCTTGTTTCCCCTCTCCTCCTTCTATATCTCTTTCTTCATCTCTCTCTCCTCCCTCTCTCTCCCCCTGCCTCCCCTCTCTCTACTCTTCCTTTCTCTCTTGACCCTTGTCTTTCTCTCCCCTTTCTCTCCCCCCTTTATCTCCCCTCTCTCCTCCCTCTCTCCCTTGCCTCCCCCTCCTCCTTTCTACTGTCTCTATCTCTCTCTCCTTCTCCCCTCTCCCTTCTCACTCTCTTTCTCCACCATTAAACTTTCACCTGCCTCCTCCTCTCCCCCCATACCCCAATCTTTTTCTCTGCTCTCTTTCACTACTGAACTCTTTCTCCAATGCCACTGCCATCTCTCCCCCTCTCTCCTCCTTTTTTATTCTACTCTCTTTATTTTACTGTCTCACCCACCCCTCATCTCTCCCTCTCTCTCTCTCTCTCTCTCCTTTCTCTCTCCTCTCTCCTCTTTCTCCTTCTCCTCCCTTCACTCTATCGGCCGCACACATGTGACTATGTTTTGTCTATTTCGCCCTGTGCTTCCATTCGCTGTAGGTTTATGAGGTAAGACCAGCGTTGGACTCACTGCAACAAGTTTAACCCTTTACTTTGTCTCCTGGCCCAAACATGTTTAATCTTGAATGCCTCGAAAACACACAATCTAACTCACTAACATCCTGGTACCTCCTGCACAAATGCCTGCCCCAATAAGGTCTTATGATGGAGATATGAGTTTATCATTTGAAATCTAATCTAATCTAATTCAATTGTTTTTCAGATTTTAAAGCCATAATATGTAACTTTTTGCCCCAAAAAATAGAAGCATGAGCCGCATTCAGGTCACATATGAGTACTATTACTTTAAATGATGAGAGGATTAGAATGTTGTGTTGCTGCGTGAACCCAACCAATTACTTATGCTTATGTCATCATTTCCAATCAAGAAGTAAAAATGATAAACTTCACAAAAATAAACTAAAAGTTGAGAAATTAGGTACGATTTTTAACAGATTTTTTTTGTGTGAAATCTGTACTATAGCCTATTTATGAATGAATGAATTTTTACCAAATTGGAAAATGCTGTTTTTCCCATAAAACTCAGTGTCTTTCATAAGACCTTTTCAAACTCCCTTCTTTCTCTCTTGTCTCTCTTTTCCTCCATTGCTCCTCTTCTCCTCTGAAATCCATCCATCCCTCCTTCCTAACCTTTATACTATTCGAGTCATTTTTCTCTTTCTCTCTCTCCTCTTCCCTTTCCTCTCTTCCTCTCTCCTCTCTCTCCTTCTTCTCCTCCTCTCCTCTGAAATCCCTCCATCTCTCCTCCCTACCCTTTATAATATTCATGTCGTTTTTTCCTCTCCTCTCCCTCTCCTCCTCCTCTTCGCTGATCTCTCTTTTTCATCTCTCTCTCTCCCCTCTCTCCCTGTCTTCTCTCTTCTCCCCCTCTGAAATCCCTCCATCCCTCCTCTCTACCCTTTCTAATATTCCTGTCTTTTTTCCCTCTCTTTCACAGTTGCGCAGTTCGTTTAAGCACGCGTTCAGTAAAAAGAAGTCTCCAAAGTCGGCCTCGTCTCATTCGGACATCGATGAAATGAGCGACTCTGTTCCTGCTTCTCCACAACTGCATCACAATGGCCCCACCCCCTCCGGTCACATGATCAGGAATGCACTCTCCAATTCGCTGTGAGTCCTCCGGTGGTTTATACTATACGTCTGTGTGCAAAGAACAAGGAGGTGATGGGTTCAATTACTCAAGTCAGGAGTTAAGTTAGACTGGGGTTATGCTGTCTCAGTAAGGAGCTTTTCAGTTTGTTGACCCTGGTTAAGACCTGGTTTAGACCTGGTTTAGACCTGGTTTAGACCTGGTTTAGACCTGGTTTAGACCTGAATTTGACTTGATGTAGTCCTGGTTTAGACAGCATAGAATAGACCTGGTTTAAACCTGGTTAAGACTTGGTTTAGTACAGGTTTAGTCCTGGTTTAGACCTGGTTTGGACATGGTTTGGATCTGATTTAGTCCTGGTTTAGACCTGGTCTAGACATGGTTCAGACCTGGTTTGGATCTGGTTTAGTCCTTGTTTAGACCTGATTTGGACCTGGTTTAGACCTCGTTTAGTCCTAACTTTGACTTGATGTACTTCTGATTTAGTCTGCCTAATATAGACCAGGGAGGCATCTGGTTAAGACTTAGTTCTGGTTCTAGTTTGGTTCTGGTTTAGTCCTAGTTCAGACCCTGTTTGGTCATGGTTTAGTCCTGGTTCATTCCAGGTTTATTCCTGGTTTAGTCCTGTTTCCTCCTCTCAGTGTGAGGTCGTGGGTTAGACTCCTCCTCTGTGTGTGAGATTGTGGGTTAGACTCCTCCTCTCAGTGTGAGGTTGTGGGTTAGATTCCTGTCTTTCCCTGCAGACTGTCGGAGTGTCTGGACTCAGAGGCGGAGACGGTGATGCAGCTACGTTCTGAGCTCAGAGAAAAAGAAATGAAACTCACCGACATCAGACTGGAGGCTCTGAGCTCCGCCCACCAACTCGACCAGCTACGAGAGGCCATGAACCGCATGCAGGTTAGATATGAGTATTACTGCTGCTACTACTACTACTACTACTATTGCTACTGTTACTGCTACTACTACTACTGCTAGTGCCACTACTGCTTCTACTGCTTATACTGCTGCTGCTGCTGCTACTACTACTACTACTACTACTACTACTATTGCTACCAGTACCATAAACCCCATGCACGTCAGACAAGGAATAGTACTACTATTGTTGCTACTGCTGTTACGACTATTACTACTACAATACTGCTTATGGATTAGGGATGCACCGATTCATCTGGTATCAGATATCGGCACCAATCCTGGTATTGGCTTCCAAATATCGGTTCAGTTGATATCCTGGTTGGACATAAAAATTGATGTAATAAGACTATTTACTGGTTGTCAGCCAGAAAGTTTGTCATATGTTCACTTTATTTTAAGGAAATAAATACATCAGACTCTGCATTGGTATCGGTTGATATCAGATATCAGCAGATACTTACCTCTCTGAGTACTAGTACAACACATACTACCACTATTTCAACTACTACTACTACTACAGCAATAATCGTTGTGCGTTCGATCCTTACACATGCTCTTGTTGTGGTCAGGTGAAGCAGTAGCAGTAAAACTCTGCTCCATTCACATCCATACACTACTCTCTGTGCTGTGCTTTCATATTTGGACATTCAGGTCATTCAGCCTCATGTTTATATCCTAAATGAACTGCCTTTGGTGTTTTCAGTTGGAGATCGAGAAATTGAAGGTTGAAAACGACCGCCTGCGTTTGGAGAATCAGAGCAGCAGAACGGGCTCCCAGGCCTCCATCTCCTCATCTCCCCCAGCACAGAGCCTTTCTCTGGGCACAGCGGGGCCAGGAGCCGGGGGTCAGACTATCAACCTAACCACCAGCGAGTCCACCAGTCTGGGTAACACACTCGCTCATGTTTAATAGTTTTGTAGTTGTAATTTTGTGTGTCTTTTAGCTTCAGATATTTTTATTTGTATATATTTATTTATTTATTTATTTGTTTATTTATTTTTATTGTCTGTGGTTTATATCTGTGCTGTACTAATACGTTACTATATGTTAATTAATTTGCACTGTCCCTTATTTAAATAAACATAAACATTGACTGTAGACCTGGTTTGGACCTGGTTTATCCCTAGTTTAGTTAAAGGTGCTCTTTATAACTTTTCCGCAACCTGCTTGTCTCCATTGAGAAATTGTTGCTTTTTCTGGAATGTTCCACAGTATGGCATGATCTTGCATTTATTCATTCATAGGTGTTTACAAGAATTCCTTGAAGAACATGCATTCTCATTATGAGTGGGGTTGCCTCTCCACAGATCTGACCTCTAACTGGGCTCAATCATCTTTAGTCCTGTTTTCTGGTGTGTAGTGGCTACTGTCCTTCTCTGTATCTAACTCTGTGTGTTGATATTTCAGACATGCTTTTGGACGACACAGGAGAGAGTCTGAGGAAAGAGGGACGTCACGTGAAGATCTATGTCACTTTAGATGAAGACGCAAAGTGGACTGAGGTATGAGGGGAAGTGTGGAATATTTTAATTAATAATTATTATTCAAATCAAATGTAATTTTAAAACATAATGCCACAGGACGGGCGAGTGCGCAGCTTCCTGATTGGCTGTATCGGAGTGAGCGGGAAAACCAAATGGGATGTTCTGGACGGAGTGGTCAGGAGACTTTTTAAGGTTTGTACCAAAGTTTGTTAAAGCCCCACTGAGTCACTTTTTAGCCAAGAAGTACACTAAAGTAAAAGCATGTTTTTTGGTGTGTTGTCATTGCACTAAAAACATAGAAAAACATGCGTCCTTACTGTGAGTGGGCTTGCATCTCCACAAACCTGACTCCAACCTATTTGGCCTGGAGGAGAGCTCCATGGAAATGTTGTTCCTTCACAGTATAACATAAAACTAATCTACCTCCATGGAGAATATTCCGAAGTATGGTTTTAAAATCCTATCGCCATGGAATTATGCAGGTGATGTGCCACCTCCAGAAAGTTGCATGGTATTGCTTGAAGTCATTATTACATATTTGAAAATACTGAATTTCAATTTTTGGCACATCTGGTAAAAAGAATATACAACATTTTTATAAAGCATAGAAGGCTGGCTGATGAGAAATATCCTCATTTGAGGATCTAGTGTGTCAGATGCCCTACCATCTGACTCTTCCCTCTGCTCTCTCAGGAGTACAGTCACATAGACCCGGTGAGCTGGGTCTGGGCTGTGACAGTGTGGGAGGGCGTCTGACACAGGGCTACAGGAGTGTGGGAGGGCATCTGACTATCCTCTCTTTGCTCTTTCAGGAGTACATCAGCCACGTAGACCCGGTGTCTCAGCTGGGTCTGGGCTGTGACAGTGTGAGGGGGTACAGTGTGGGAGACGTCCATAGACCCAGCTCCTCCACAGACTCTCCCCCTCCAGAGCTGCTCCCCTGTGGGTACCTGGTGGGAGAGAACAACCACATCAACATCCAGCTCAAAGGTACACACCTACTATTACTACAATACTATTACTACAGCTGCCACTACTGCTGTTGCTGCTGCTACAACTACAATGACTACTACTACTAATGCTACTACTACTGTTACTACTGTTACTACTACTGCTCCTGATGCTCCTGATGGACATATCTAACCTGCTAGCCACAGCATTCTAAACAGGAAGTGAGCATGGGTGCGATTCAGCTGGATTGGCTTCTTTTGGCTGGAGCCGAATGCTGTCTGTGACGTCACATTCCCACTTCTATGTATATACAGTGTATGGTCCAGCTGAAGGAGCATGTGTCCCTAGAATAATGATGTAATGTTCTTTGTACCACTCTTTTTTAACTGTCTCCCTCGCTCTCTATCTCTCTCTTCTCCTCTCTCTCTCTCTTCTCCTCTCTCTCTCTCTCAGGTGTCTCTTGTGGAAGTGTGGACTCCCTCTCGTTTGACTCTCTCACTCCTAAGCCGATGGTGCAGCGCTTTGTGTCTCTCTTAAAGGAGCACAGACGCATCATTCTGTCCGGGCCCAGTGGAACAGGCAAGACCCACCTGGCCAATCAGCTCGCTCGATTCATGGTGTTACTACAGCAGCAACCTCTGACCCCCAACACCATCGTCACTTTCAACGTCGACCACAAATCCGGAAAGGTATAAACTGACTAAACTAGGACTAAACCAGGACTAAACCAGGGACTAAACCAGGACTAAAGCAGGAGTAACTTGACCAGACCTAAACAAGGGCTTAACCCGTTCAAAAGGCGCTCTAAACCTGGTCTAAACCCGGTCTAAACCCGGTCTAAACCCTCTCTTGTTGCAGGAGCTGCGTCAGTACCTGTCTGGTCTGGCTGAGCAGTGCAGTGGCTCAGGGACAGACTGCCCCCTGGTGGTGATCCTGGATAACCTGCACCACGTCAGCTCTTTGGGCGAGATCTTCAATGGGGTGTTCAGCTGCAGCTCTCAGCACAGGTCACTACTTTTATACAGGGATTTAGTTATGTTTTATCATGATTTTCTTTGAGCCAGATCACGATTTTGAGTTCATCATGATCCATGTTAAAGTACGTTTATATTGCCCTGACGAGGTAACTAAGTCTGGGTTAGGGTTAGGATGCTTCTTCTGTTCACTTCACACTAGTGATAAGACTTTCGGCTCCTTTATTGGATCCAAATCTTTTGGATCGTTGATGTCGTTCAAAAGACAGAAGCCAGTGTGAGAACTCATTTTATCTACAAAACTAATCACAGAGAAAGGACCAAGGCTCAGATGTGTTTAAAATGGTTCAAACTGAGAGTGGGAGTGAGTTTACCCTTTGGAATGATGCAGAATCGAAATTAAACGTTGCACTACAATATTAATAATTAAAAATCTAACTGTTATTATGATGCTGAGTCACTCACTCACCTGCTCTGCCTTTGTGTTTGTTCAGTGTTAATCATAAAAATGCATAAAAATTAGAAAGAAAAAAGATTTGGTTCTTTCTAATAATTTAAAAACTGTTCCATCCGCTCAAAAGAGCCGACTCGTTCACGGGCCTCACATCACTATTTCACACTGCAGTTGGTTAAATCCACTAAGTGCATCAATGAGCTACAAGAGGAGGAGTGTTTGAGCAAAGAGAAACTTGTGAATCACATTATGTAGATTTTAGCAAAATAGTAGACTGTCACAGGAATGAGATCACAGTTCACGGCTGAAAAAAAGCAAAAAATATACACTTGAGATCTTGTAAAAGCACCTATATTTTGTTAAATGCTAAAGGTCCTCTCTATATAATGTTATACTGCTATGTAAAGTTAGAGTGATTCTTTATCCTAAAATACTATTTCTGTTTCAGTCCGTACATCATTGGAACCATGAGCCAGGCCACGTCCTCTGCTCCAAACCTGCAGCTACACCACAACTTCAGGTACAACTCTGTCCCCTGACGCGTCAGCCTGGGTTTGGGTGACTTTACATTTATGCATATTTGAGTTTGAGGTTGTCTCACTGAACTGAAATTACAGAAAAAAATGAAAAGCCTGATAAAATATTAATATTCACTCTTGATCGTATCATTTTCATTCAGGTGGGTGCTGTGTGCAAACCACACTGAGCCAGTGAAGGGCTTCCTGGGCAGGTTCCTCCGGAGGAAGCTCCTGGAGACCGAGATCCAGAGCCGGACCCGAGACACAGATCTGGTCCGAATCGTGGACTGGATCCCCCGGGTCTGGCACCACCTCAACCGCTTCCTGGAGACGCACAGCTCCTCCGACGTCACCATCGGTAAGAACAGAATATTCTTATAAGGCTGAGCACGAGAAATCACTATTTGAATGGAGGCAATTATAAAACACAACATTTTAGGTTGTCTCTGCTGTAGAGGTCGGTATGTTTTGCATAATTAGATTAGAAACAATAATGATGATAATTCAGTCTAAAGTGTGGCCATACTGGCTCGTCAAAGCCTGATCTTATGTGATCTCTGAAGTTAAGCAGGGACAGGCCTGGTCAGTACTTGGATGGGAACACGCTGGGAATATCAGGTGTCACAGTGGGGCACCAGTGACAAAAACTGTTGTTGTGTCCTTAGGCAAGACACTTCACTCACATTGTCTAGTATGAATGTGGTGCGTGTGTTGGTGGTGGTCAGAGGGGCCGATGGTGCAGATAGGCAGCCTCACTTTTGTCAGTCTGCCCCAGGGCAGCTGTGGCTACACTAGCAGCTTACCACCACTGAGTGTGGAGTGAATGAAAGTCCAATGCATTATTATTATTAAAAGCCACTAACCCTTTAGTTTAGACCTTTACAAACATGTTCTGAAATGTCCCTATGTGTCTGATGCCCTCCCTGTGTGTCTGATGCCCTCCCTGTGTCTCCATGGGGTCTTATTCTATGTAAAAGCTGCTAATCCTGTAGTTTAGACTTCTACAAACATGTTGTGAAATGTGACGGGATTCTTCTCTTAGATGTAAAATGTGTAAAAAAAAAATGTGCTTTTTGTCCCTGCAGGCCCCCGTCTGTTCCTATCCTGTCCCATGGATGTGGAAGGGTCTCGGGTTTGGTTCACTGACCTGTGGAACTACTCCATCATCCCATATATGCTAGAGGCAGTACGAGAGGGACTACAGGTGAGACAAAGACCTGGGTTAGTCCTGGTTTAGTTCTGATTTAGTCCGAATTTAGGTCTGGCTCTGTCCTGGATCAGTCCTGGTTCGGTCCTGGTGACCTGGTTTAATCCTGGTTTAGCCCTGGTTTAGCCCTGGTTTAGCCCTGGCTTAGTCCTGGTTTATTCCTGGTTTATTCCTGGTTTATTCTTGGTTTATTCCTGGTTTAGCCCTGGCTCAGTCCTGGCTCAGTCCTGGCTCAGCCCTGGGCCAGTCCTGGGCCAGTCCTGGGTCAGTCCTGGGTCAGTCCTGGGTCAGTCCTGGTTCAGTCTTGGTTCAGTCCTGCTTCGGTCCTGTTTAACCCTCTCTCCTCCACAGCTGTATGGTCGGAGGGCCGTGTGGGAGGACCCTTGTGCCTGGGTCATGGACACTTATCCCTGGGCGTCTGCTCCATCGGACTGGCCTCCTCTGCTCCAGCTCAGACCAGAGGACGTGGGCTTCGACGGGTACAGCGCCCCCAGAGAGAGCAGCCGAAAGGAGCCTCCACAGAGCGACAGTGAACCCGACCCCCTGGTGAGACCAGAGCATACACAAGAGTGATCTCATCTGCACCGTGACGGACAAGGCTTAAACGGCCCATATTGGGCTATTTTCTGATCTATGTTATAATGTTTCCTCATCACAAACAGACCTGGAGTTGTGTTTTGTTTCATTCACACGTTAAACAGAGAAACCCTGCGTATTTAGAGAGTTCTTCTCTCAAACAGAAAACACTCTGTTCCACCTTGTGATGTCATGTGGTAATAGAGGAAGTGCCCCACTGTGTTTTTAAACTCCATACACCTTCACTTGATTCATTTGGATGATTTTAGGGCCTTTTTATCTTTCGCTTTTGAGATGTAGACAGACTAATGATAAAGTGTTACTCAAACATGTGTGAATGAAACAAAACACAACTCCAGGTCTGTTTGTGATGATACATCTAGATACATGTAGAACACCCCCTGCATGATGTCACTACAAAGTATCAATTTTTGAGCAATAAAACACCTATAATTGAATAAGTGTTTAACAAATTAACATTACATAACAAACAAATAACAAAAAGTTACATAGTGAACCTTTAAAATCTTGTCCAGATGATTGCCTCTTTTGTTACAATGGCCCCCTCCTGCATTTAAACTCTGTCTCTCTCTGTTTTTCAGATGAACATGTTGCTGCGTCTGAAAGAAGCCGCCACCTCCTCCAGTCCTCAGAGCTACGACAGCGACAGCACCAGTCACCACGACGACCTGCTTGACCAATCGCTGGAGTCCACACTTTAAAACTGACCAATCCCAGCAGCCCAAAATTTAAATCAACCAATCACAACACCAACCCCAGTCACTGGAGTCCACACTTTAAAACTGACCAATCCCAGCAGCCCAAAATTTAAATCAACCAATCACAACACCAACCCCAGTCACTGGAGTCCACACTTTAAAACTGACCAATCTAAGCAGCCCAAAATTTAAACCGGCCAATCAGGTTAATCGTGCCTGTAACATCAACCAATCACACGCAGGATCTGTCTTCTTGTCTCTGTTTTGTCCATGTGTAGGAGCAGCGTCTCTACTCCGAGTTCTCGCTATCTCTCAACTTTACTTCATGGTCGAAGCTAAAACTAAAATAATAAGGTGACACCATGTGGTCAACTGTGGCTTTATTTTGGATAAGATCCGGTTTGGTGCTGGACTTTGGACTTCATGGCCCTGGTCTAGTCCTGGTTTAGATCCACATTCTTCACTGGAGACAATTGCACGTGTATTCTTCAACAAGAGTGATTTGTAAAACCTACATTTTGTGATTTCAATTAACGAAGAACTGGTCAACTATCAAGGCAACGCATTGGCGCAAAGCAAGAAGGTTTTGGGTTTGATTCCCGGAGTATGTGGGCCTTTCTGTGTGGAGTTTGCACGTTCTCCCTGTGTCTGGGTTCGTCTGGGTTCTCCCACAACCTAGAACATGCACAATAATCCTCCAGCTAGGTCGTCCTTACCACGACCCAGGCTCAGATCTGGGTTGGCACTGTTTGAATAATGGGTCAAATGCAGAGGGCAGATTTCCTTTAAAGTCGACCTTACCAGTGGTCCTATTTTCTGGTTTGGTCGAGGATTCTTTCCTTGAAACAGACTTTGAAGCAGGTTTCGATGGTCCTCCTTTAGTCCTAGTTCAGACCTGGACTTGTTGTGATCCCAGCGTACAAATGTTGAACAGTTTTAGACGTTTTTTAAATAATAATACTAGACAAAAGTTATTTAAGCTCAGAGTTTTGGGTGCAGGTCACCCTCTTTGGATACAACTGCTGTAAGTTTCACCGCTGTGGCCCTGGAGTCTTTATAAACCCGATGATTTTTACGAAGCGCATATCGAACATCATCGCATCAGATTTCTATAAAACTCATAAACCAGCCATTTTCAAACAGCATCGACCTAACACCAGCCTCCATCTCTATACTGCCCCCATGTGGTCAAACCAAGCATATTACTCACACATCAAATATGATTCCAATGTTTAAAGGGCCCATATTGCACTATTTCTGATCCATGTTCTAATGTTGTTTCCTCATCACAAACAGACCTGGAGTTGTGTTTTGTTTCATTCACATGTTTAACACACAAACCCTGCATATTTAGGCTGAGTTCTTCTCTCAAATGGAAAAAACACTTTGTTTCATCTTGTGATGTCATGTGGTAATACAGGAAGTGCTCCATTGAGTTTTTAAACTTCATTCACCTTCACTAGAATCATTTGGATAATTTCAGCCCTGGAATTTCCCATCTCTACTGAGCAAAAGGTTAAAGGAGCTGTTAACTTGAAAACTACAACTAAATGACATCACAAGGTGGAACAGAGCATTTTGAGCTTTGGAGATGTAGACAGACTAATAGTGCAGGGTTACTCAGACATGTGTGAATGAAGGTATGTTTTTGTGGAGGTAACATTATAACATGGCTAAAAGCTCATAAGAATACATTTTGCATAATACAGGACCTTTAAGTTTTCGATTGTAATAAATAACTGTGAAATTTACCTTGTGGATCAGTAAACTTTGTGGGAGCTGAACTTTCTGTTTTGAAGAACTGCACATTGATTACAGTTAAATACTGAGGCACAATTATCGATCAGACAAGCACAAGTTAGTTCCCAATAGAAGCACACACAGCCTAAAGTACAGGTGTAAAAACATTACAGTGTGTTTTTAAAGAGGGGGTATTACACTTCTCTGGGGTATTTTTTGACGCCCTCGCTTTGCTCCCTGCGCTAAGTCACTCCCCATTCAAAGTGACATCACAGCACAATCAGCTTCCATCCCTCTAATGAAACTACAGGTTTGTGAAGTTGTAGTGTATTGCTTTGTGTCATGCTTTTGTATATTTTTTGGAGAATTGTTGTGTGGGAGCATGGGTGGCATAGGTGACGTAGGCTCGTAGGCGGAGTCCTGTACAGGCCCGTACTGCTAATCGTAAGAAGGGTTCGAATAGGGCCTGGGAGAGATCGCTAGATTATTCAAACATGCATGGATGACATAAAACCTCTGCAGGCATGTTTTTGATGAGGGAACAATGTTATAACATGGTAGAAAGCTCCAAAAAGTCAATCTTGCATAATACCTCCTCTTTAATTAAGTACTGGAAAATTGTCTAATTTTAATAATAATAATTTATCAAAATTATAATTTTGTGTCAGTAATATGCTTCTGTATTAAAACATCTGTCATATCACATGTTAAAGCACATATCAAGCTGTTTTGACTTTTCTCCATGTTTCACACATGTTTTGTCCCACGCAGGCTCCCGTAGCACACTCTAAAACTCTAAAACTATCTCTGTGCTGGACAGACGTTTGCCTTACTTTAAACAACGTGCTTTATGTCTCTGAACAGGGCTCCACTTTGTACATGTAAAAAACACATTTATGATTATTAACATTATAAAGTCTAATATAGTGATGTTTCTACTGAGCTGAGGGGTGCACTGCAAAAAACACACTTCTAAATGAGTTCAAGAGACTTGAAACGGAAAGATTTTGTTTTGACCAAAATGTATTTACTAACCTAGATACTTGACAGTGTTTCTTACATAACATGTATTCACAATAATTTTCTAGACACTCAAAGATAAAAATAGGATATAAGTATATATAAGAAAACTTAAAGCCACAAACCTGACCTTACTTGGCCTCCTCCTGCTTGTTTCCATGGAAATGTTCCTTTGGCTATAATCTTCCACAGTATGGCTTAAAACTAATCCATCTCCTTGGAGAATGTTCTCCAGTGTGTTTTTAACTTTCTGTTTTCATGAAATCATGCAGATGACTCGCCACCTCCAGAAAGTTACATACTGTACCTAAAACTGAATTATTACATGTTTTAGGTTGACAGACAGCACATTTCTGGGGTCTGGAGGTATAAAAACAGTGTGATTGGTCTAACAGGTATCCTCACTTCAAACTCCGCCCCTGGTGTTTGTGATCAGAAACACCGGGCTGTGATCAGGACAGTCTTTAGTGATGTCACCAACTACTGGAAATTGCAGATGCCACTGGAGGCAGCACAAACTTAGATTTAGGCGTTTTTGGTCAGAAAGCTGCCAATTGCACTGAAGTTGCCAAAAAATAACCAGGAACAGTAGATAAAGCTGTCCAAACCCCAGATATTTATCAGGATCAGGTCCATTTACATTTCCTCCAGATGATATATATTTTAAGTCCCGTTGCCTCACACGGATGTGTTTTTTTTGCAGTGCACGGTGCATGTTTTAAAGAGACGGTAGCGCTGTGTCGTCTGGTGCTTTTTGTGAATGAAAAAGGCGATTTTTGAGAAGTCGTTTTTACCTCATGTTGTCCTGTGTCTGTCTGCGCTGCTTTGGATGTTCCATTGTGAGAAAGTATAAGAACTGTTTTAAAGTATGTTTAAAGTGTCGGATGGTCTAACGAAAAAACTCTTCTTGGTTCATAATTGTAAAATGTTAAAGATGGCTCACTACAGCGCCCTCTAGTGTCGTGTGATTGTGTTAAAAATAGATCAACAGTATTTCATTTTCACATATTAAAGTTTATTTATTTCATTACAAAATGCCAAATTCAGTTATTTAGTATTTGTGCAGCCTTAACAAACTTTTGGTCCTAAATTTACAGTTTTATCCCTGTTAAAAATTGGTCAGATTTTGCTAATGTATCTTTTTTTTTTTTTTTTAAACAGATAACAGTGACAGAGAAAAAATGAAAATAGTACAGTATTAATGGTAGCAGGTAAAGTGTGACTTATTTTAATAACAATTTCATATTTTGCCCTAACTCTATTTACATGTTTCATTTTGCCAAATTCATTTTATCCAGTTGCGTGTGTATTTTTATGTTGTATCATACTGATGTGTAGAAGTCTTAGGGCCAAAGTTTGTGGATTTTTTTTTTATTTTAGTGGAAAAAAAGAATGATTGAATAATATTGTTTTTTGCACACGGTTCTTCTGCTTTTGAGGAAAATACAGTTTTAGAGAAAAACCACTGGAGGGCGCTGCAAGATTTATTCCATGTTCAAAAGTCCTCTGTTATGTTCTGCTACTAGTACTGCAGTTACTACTACTACTACTACTACTACTACTACTACTACTACTACTGCTACTATTACTACTACTACTACTTCTACTACCACCACTACTTCTACTACCACTACTAATTCCGCTGCAACTACTGCCACTTCTAATGGGACTTATGCAACTACTAATAACACTACCAATGCTTCTGTGGATACTACACTATGACAACTACAACCACAACTGCAACTACTACCACTACTATTTATATTACTGCCTTCTACTACTACTACTGCTACGACTTCTACTACTATTATTATTACTACTACTATTACTACTTCTATGGATACTACTACAGCAACTACTACTACTACAACTACTACTAACTACTACCAGCTGCTTCTACTGCTTCTACTGACAGATTTGAAATATTTGGTAGTAACGGGTATAATTACTGCTATGATAAATACATTGTGCTTGCATCAGTAGTAGTAGAATTAGTAGAACCTCAAATGTTAAAAATAAAAATATATAATTGAAATAAATGCTTTTAAACCATAAGATTCAGGGGACTTTTGAACAGTGCAGTGGAAGTGTTCAGTCCTATGCAAATGAACCATGGTCCTGGCTGTTCCATAGAGTTTAATGTGTTTTTAAAAGCACAGCTAAACGGTGACCTTCGAGGACCTGTCCATAGCATTACTACATGAATGTGTCTTTGCAAACTGTAATTTTGATTTGTAAAATTTTGTGTAAATATTTGGAAAATCGTGGCGACATTTTGGGGACTTTTTGTAGAGACGTTTGTTACTTGAACTGGCCCCATCGCTGTGTAGTCTTAACTTATTCTGATTTAATAAATGAGCGTTATTTATAAGGCAATATGTGTTTTTCAGTTATTAAAGAGACCCTCTCCTCTGCATCCTCTGACCCTCTGACTTTCTCCTCTGCATCCTCTGCTCCTCTGACCCTCCCCTCTGCCTCTGACACACAGGGGTATAGGAGGACAGGGGGGCATCTGACACAAGGATCCACGAGGATGGAAGGGCATCTGACATTACAGGGATATAGGAGGATGGGAGGGCATCTGGGTTGTCTCAACAGTGACGTCATGGAAATGAAAGCCACATACATGTACATCATTGATTGTGTAAATATTGTAAAGATAATTATTCATATTTAAAGTAATGAACTCAATGATGGGGTTAGTGTCTGCACAAGCACGAGACAAAAGATTTAAGCAGGATTTGAACTTGACTGAACCAGGACTGAACCAGGATTAAATTGAGACTGAACCGAGACTGAACCAAACCATGTTACCTTTTATTGTTTTGCAAATGCTATATTTACCAAAAACAGCACATTAACATGTTTTATAAGTATAGTTTTTGACACTCGGAGTCTCCCCTCCTTTTGCTCTCTGCGCTAAGTCACTCCCCCTTCAAAGCAACATCACAACACAATCAGCTGCATCCCGCTAATGAAACTACTGCACATCACATCAGATTTGTGAAGTTGTAGTGTATTGGACAGAGCTTTGGACAGAAAAGCACAGCTAACCATAAGGAGGGTTTGAATAGGGCCCAGGAGAGATCGCTAGATTACTCAAACATGCATGGATGACATGTCAAACCTCTTCAGACATGTTTTTGATGAACAGTGTTATAACATGGTAGAACGCTCCAAAAAGTTGATTTAGCAGAATACCCTGTTTAAACCATGACAAAAACATAACGACACATTTTCAGCACTTCAGATAAATGTTATATGTGACTGTTTGTCTTGTTCAGAAGCTTCGCTGAACTTCGAGCTGGTCAAGACTGAAAACCTTTTCTGACCAAAAACGCCTAAATCTCCTCTGTGCTTCAGTACGGCCCATGAGCATCGCCTCGGCTCGTCTATATATATATTGATACTTTGAAGCTGATGTCCTCAACATTGCCTGGGGGTGTGATGCTAACCCGCGGATCTGACGTCACCATTGACGTCATCACAACAAAGCGCCGCATGCTGCTATGGTTAGCTGCACATCATGCTAGCGAGTAGCAATTTTTTCACTTGTATCAAAATGACTACACGGCACCGCTGAATCCTACGTGTATCACTGATTAACAAAATAAAACTGGAGAACAAAGTACGTCACAGTGGGCGTGTACCTGTGGCGGTGAAGACTGGGGGTGATCGGCAATATGGCATCTTGAAAATAAGCAATTAAAGATTGCTCCAACATGTGAGAATCACTCCAAATATAACTTTGGGAGAGTAAATATTGAGGGGAAACAACTATAGCATGTTTAAAAGCTCTGAAAAGTCCATTTTGCAGAATAGATCTGATTTAAAGCTTCTGAAACAGCCTGAGGTACATGAAACATGTGAGATCACTCCAAATATAACTTTGGGAGAGTAAATATTGAGGGGAAACAACTATAGCATGTTTAAAAGCTCTGAAAAGTCCATTTTGCAGAATAGATCTGATTTAAAGCTTCTGAAACAGCCTGAGGTACATGAATGATGTCACACAGTGAGTTCAGCCATTTTTAATTTGCAAAAGTAGTTCCTTTGTATAATGAGGTTGAAGATTGCTGCTTTAAAGGTGCACTGTGTAACTTTTTGGTTGGGGTCTGTTGTTGTTTTTCCTGGAATGTTCCACTCTATGGTATCTTGCCTTAATTCAGTTTTACATATCTCCTCATATCAAACCTGTAACTCCTTATGGAAAGTTTATGTCACAAGTTTATGCCAGGAAAAGCAACAACATCTCCATGGAGACAAGCAGAAAAGTTACATAGTGCACCTTTAATTCATCTGAAACTAGTTGTGATCGAAGTCCAGACCTCTCAGAACCCAGTCTGTTTTCAGGAAGTCCCTCTCCCTGAACGGAAACAGCACCATCGAGGCCCTGGATCCCTCCATCTCCGCTTTCGGGAACGTCGCTTTCATGAGTCTGTTGTGGAAAAATTACAATTCTAATCCATTTGTGAAGCCCGGAGAGTTATGAAATACAAAAAAGGTTTATTCTTTGTTACAGCAGATACAGACAGGACAGGGCCCAGACCTGCCCTGACCACAGACCTTTCGCTTTCCGGCCTCCCAAGCCTCCCATCCTCCAGGAAAGTCACACTTAAATTTCCATCACAAGTCCCACCGACAGTCTGTTGATAACTGGTCAACAGACTGTACCAGTGATAGCCAATCAGAAGCAGCTTAGCACCGCTCCTTGACCAATCAGAACTGTTCACTGCTCCTTGACCAATCAGAACTGTTCACTGCTGTTCCTCATGAATCAGAATACACCAATGACTTATAAATATGGAACATGGAATGATTTTAGGACCTCGATCAAAACACAGCTACTATTTTTAAAGGTTATTTTTATTCAGAGTTTAATCAGCTCATCATGTTTGAAATTTCTGATTTTGCGATTTTTTTTCTTTTTTCTTAAAGTGCATAAGACAGGTTTCATGTTTTTCTAATTCTGACTTGCTGTGGTTAGATAATACCTGTGGTCAATATTTGTCAGAGTTTTACATCAGTTAAGTGTCAGTTTGTGGAAAAAGTTGAGAAGAAAAGTACACAAATAGAGGAAGTAGAGCTGAGCTGTAAAACACAATCCCTCTGTCATCAACACTGAAAACTCCATCTAAAACACAGACACTTATTACGTACAACGGAGGATTTTTTCTGACAGTTTAAACCTTCATTTATTTTCATTTGTCTAATCATAACTATTTTGTAATTTAGAAAAAATTTTGCCCTTATGGTTGCTAGGTAACAGTTGAGGAATGACCTCTACATATGTCACATCTGCTGTACATGTCCAACCAGGAAGTAAAATAATGAACTTCACCAGAATCACAAAACTAGGAAAAAGACAAGAATTTTGCAAAATCTTAACCATAATGATGCTAACTGTGTTTTAGAGAAATGTGAGTCTAACCTGCCACATGCACTTTAAGTATCTAAAAATTGTACTTAAGTAAGAGTAACATTACTTTATAGTAATTAAGTAGTGGTCCAAGAAATTATTCAAGAGTTAACTATTGGGACAGAACATCTGATTTATTATTTTATGTTAACGTAATTAAATAATGTGGTATTTTCAAACAGACACAAAAATGAGACAAACTAAATCATATCTGAAGGAGCTGCAAGAAACACAAATGTTCAAATCATTCATATTGTCGACATAAAGCTCAAGTCACTTTAGACTTACTCACAGAGAGAAGAGGAACCACAACTTTTACTCAAGTAAGAGTACTGTTACTTCAATAAAAATATGACTCAAGTAGGAGTAAAAGTATGCTGCTAGAAAAGTACTATAATAAAAAAAAACAAAAAACATTAACCGATAAACAGTCAGATTGTGCTAAAGTTTATTTATTTACATGTAGCCTATATTTTTTCAGTTACTCTCACCTTTTTTTTGTTTAAAATCACCTAAACAGGACCATGAACACTTGTATTAATCACAGGCTCCTGAAAACGTGTTATTTAAATCCATTTTGTATATATACAGTGGGGCAAAAAAGTACACTTCAGCTATGAGAGACAGAATGGGGGGAAAGAATCCAGGAAATCACATTGTAGGATTTTTTATGAATTAATTGGTAAATTCCTCGGTAAAATAAGTATTTGGTCACCTACAAACAAGCAAGATTTGTGGCTCTCACAGACCTGTAACTTCTTCTTTAAGAGGCTCCTCTGTCCTCCACTCGTTACCTGTATTAATGGCACCTGTTTGAACTGGCAACGAAGGAGTGGCTTCGTAATAAGCATTTCAAGGTCCTGGAGTGGCCTAGCCAGTCTCCAGATCTCAACCCCATAGAAAATCTTTGGAGGGAATTGAAAGTCCGTGTTGCCCAGCGACAGCCCCAAAACATCACTGCTCTAGAGGAGATCTGCAGGAGGAATGGGCCAAACTAACAGCAACAGTGTGAAACCCTTGTGGAGACTTACAGAAAACGTTTGACCTCTGTCATTGCCAACAAAGGGTAAATAACAAAGTATTGAGATGAACTTTTGTTATTGACTAAATAGTTATTTTCCACCATAATTTGCAAATAAATTCTTTAAAAATCAGACAATGATTTGGGGTTTTTTTTTTTCTCATTCTCTCATAGTTG
>KN473747.1:0-29556 GCA_000787095.1 Periophthalmodon schlosseri
TCTTCGAAACTCCTGTAGTCTCTCTCTTGCTCTCTGTCCTGGGGAACCGCTCCGTGTATCCCGTGTGTGCACGCGCATCCATGAACAGGCCTGTTGAATCCTTCACTGCACCTCGTCTTCTCTCTTCGTAAACCCAGTCGTCACATTGAGACCCCTTTTCCTCATTTCTTCAGCTGCATCTTGTGGATTTCCATATGTTCTGGTCCCGTCTGTCCAGTGGATTTTAATCTTCGTCATTGGTGTCTGAAATTTGACCCCGTTTTCTTTTAGCACCTTCTTTATGCCTCCATAAGACTTTCATTTTTGAACCACATCATGGGCATAATCGTGATCAAAGAATATTGGCTTTCCATCTAATTTCAAACGCTTCTGCCAAGCTTTCTTGAGAATCAGCTCCTTCGTGTCAAACTGGAGAAAGTTCACAATCATGGACCGTGGTGTCGCTCCCTGAGTCGGTCTTTCACCTAAAGCCCTATGTGCACGTTGAATCTTGAGTTGGGTCCCCGCGGGTAAATCCAACTCTCTCTGCAGCAGCTCCTCCACAAAGTGGGGGGGCGAGTATCCCTCCGTGCCTTCTGGTACTCCAAAAATGCACACATTGTTTCGCCATGACCTTTCCTCCAAGTCCGTCAGTTTGTCTTTTAACATCTTTTGTTCCTTCAGAAGCATTGGCAAGACTTCCTTAACTTCTAAATTCTACTCTTCAGCTTCGCAAACGCACGTTTGTGCTTCTTTTATAGCCGCTTTCTGCTACTGCAACTCCTTCTCATTGTCAGAAAGTTTCTTGTTTATTTCAGCTCTGAATGCATCAAATTTGTTCTTGATATCAGCCTTCACTTCTTCTTTAAATGAGGCAAATCCGTTTTTTATTTCCTGCTTTAAATCTTCCAATATTGTTACCAGGCTTGGTAGCATCTCCTGCCCCGCTGGGGCGTTAGCCTCTCGCATGTTAGCTTCGGTGCACGCCACGTTTTCCTCTCTTTCCACTTCTTGTTCCAGTACTTTGTTTCGGGTACTTCGTGTTAGTCGTCCTTCTTGTTTGTCTCCCCCACTCATTCCGCTTTTTAGTTGTTGAATTCAGTTGTCTTAGTTGCTGAGAGGGGTTTAATTTGCTATATACTGGCAAGAGAACAAAATTAGGCTGCCATCTTTCCCGCTGCCCAACCAGAAGTCCTCCCACATTTTCCAATTTCAACAAGGTACTTCCTGTCTTCAGAGCAGCATCACAGCACCACATTGACATTTTAACTATTACTCTTTTTGTAATGAGCAGGTTCAGAGAGTGCTCCGCCCTCTGCCCTCTGCCCTCTTACGTCCTGCTTCTGAAGAGTGTGGATGCAAACCTTGCTTGCTCCTGCTGCTTCCTTCTTTACTTTGCTTTTTAATAATTTTACCTCTTCCAGTGCTGGGAGATTTGTCTAGTTATTTTCTTTTAAGTAAACCAAGACTTTTAAACCAGTTTTACATTTTTTAACAACATTTCTGACGAGCCAGCAACATGTCCGGGGGAAGAGACCAAAGGAATTCTTTCTGTGAACGCTGTCGGAACTATCAACAACAAATTAATGAGCTACAAGCAAGGATATTTGCTTTAGAATGTGAAAAAGGACTTCACCGGATGCTGCCTGTGACTTGCAGTGGTAAGCAGCCCACAGTTACTTTCAGAGAAGAGGGTGGAAAAACTGCTACTTTCAATTTAAACCTGAGTGATACGGTGTCTTTTCCAAAACTTTGTTAAAGGCAAGATGCCAAGCCAACGCAACAAGTGATAAAAGACAATGCTAATATAGTTATATCACCCAAAATACAGCTTACAAACAGATTTTTACCACTGTCACAGACTGATGCTAACATACAAACAGAAAATTAATTTTTATCACAAAACAAGAGCAATGAAGTTGGAAAAAGAGCGTAGGCAGACAGGCAATCTGTGCCAAACGTCAAGGTCAGAGATACACTGCTGTTAGGAGATGGTGCTATCAGAGATGTGAGCCACAGAGGAATCCAAACATGCTCCTATCTCAGTTACATTGTTTCTGAGATTACAAAACTCCTGCCAAAAGTTCTAATGTTGATGATTTGTTGAGCTCTGTGACTTTGAGTGTTTTGAATGTTCTGGACACCATTGCCCTGATGAAGGTTAAAATGGTTAAAGATAAGCAGAAAGCACCATGGAGGAATGATGGCTCAGTCAGGGCACAATAAAGGGAAACTAACAACATCCACTGTAATGAACAAATGGTTAAAGATAAGCATAAAGCGCCATGGAGGAATGATGACTCAGTCAAAGCACAGAAAAGAGAGTGCTGGAGGACTGAGTGGGAATGGCACAAGTCAAAGCCCCAGGTTCATTATGAGATTTACAGATTTACAGGTATTTTTCGGACATTATTGGAAGCTACAGTAACAACTCTCATGTCTAAGTGCAATGACTTTCAGTATTCTTTAATGACAAGACATGACAATGACATTAAAAATGCCATCAATTCCACAACGCAAATTACACCCTTGCAGCCACCTAGACACATAGAGCTGACTCACTTTGCACCTGTAACTGACAAAACTGTCCAAGAGATTGTCACCAGTCTGAGTTCATCTACATGCTGCCTCGATGTATTACCCATTAGATTTCTAAAGTCTGTGCTCAACAATATGCACACCACTCGCTTGCATAGCTAACATGTCACTTCAATCTGAACATTCCCAAGAGCTTTGAAAACTGCGCTTATCAAGCCTCTCCTAAAGAAGAGCAGTTTTGATGCCACAATACTGAACAATTACTGACTCAAATCTGCTGTTTTTAGGCAAAGTTCTTGAAAAAGTTGTTTACCAACAGCTTATTAACTGTCTCCAAATTAATAGCTCCTTTGATGTTTTCCAGTCAGGTTTTAGGCCCCACCACAGCACTGAGACTGCTCTTCAGATGACAAATGACATCCACTTGAACACTGATGCAGGCAAAGTCTCAGTCTTGATCCTGTTAGATCTGAGTACTGTCTTTGACACTGTCGATCATGGGATGCTCTTACAGAGAATAGAAGACTGGGTGGGCATCTGAGGTATGGCACTAAATTGGTTCAAGTCCTATCTAGAAGACGGAGTACATTGTTGAAATTGGAAAAAGTGTCTCAGATAAAATGTCCCTGACCTGTGGGTTGCCCCAGGGGTCAATCCTGGGACCCCGTAGTTCAATCTCTACATGCTGCTGTTAGGCCAGTTAATACGCAGCAATAATATGTCCCAGCACAACTATGCAGATGACACTCAGATCTGTCTCACTGGCAGCAGGTGAATATGGACCAGTGGATTCACTCTGCCACTGCATCCAAAAGATCAGGGTGTGGATGCAAAACAGCTTTCTCCAGCTAAACTCAGACAAGACTGAAGTCATAGTCTTTGGCCCACAGAAACAAAGAGAAAGTGTCAGCAGTCACCTCCATTCTCTCTCTCTAAACCCTTCAAATCAAACTAGAAATCTAGGGGTAATAATGGACTCAGACTTGAACCTTAACAGCCACATCAAATCAATAACATCTGCAGCTTTTTACCATCAAAAATCAAAGGTATACTGTCAAAACCAGACTTAGAGAGACTTATCCAGGCAGCTGTCTCCAGTAGGTTAGACTACTGTAACGGCCTGCTCACTGGGCTCTCCAAAGGAGCATTAAGACAAGACATTGGACAAAAAGTTGTAAGAGTGAAGTTGTCCAGTTGATAGATTTAACTTCGGCTTTTACTATGGATCAGACCTGGACGACTGAGGGATTACACATACATGTACATCATTAAACCATCAAAGATTGTGTATATGACTGAAAGCATCTCAGTAAAATCATTAACAAAGTTTGACAGCGCTGAGGAGGTGTGTATATAACAACGATTGTTTTAGCTCAAATTTAAAGGAAACATACTCAAATCATGAAAACACTCAAAATGACAACCTGTGGGAGTCGAAATGTCTTGATAGCAAAAACAATGTCCAGATGACCACTGATGAAAGTGTCTCTACACTTAACCACTCCTAGACGAATGAAGGATTACACCATCTTTTAATCTGTGGGTAACTTAATTATCTCTAAAAACTGCACACTCACACCCCCATCCTTTTGGTTTTCTCATGTTTCATATTCAAATTTGAAATTGGGTGGAGGTTGATTCCACTAGAATTGCATTACCTGTGTTTTTGTCAAGCCATGTTTCAGTTAAAAACATAAAGCCAAGATTAAAAGAAGAAATAAAATTATTAATTAAAATGATTTGTTCAATAAAAAGCGGACATTGAGAACAGCAAGTTTCAGATTAGTTTAGGTGAGACCATTGTATGGTAAAAGCTGCTATATACCAAAAAAGTAAGGCTGTAAAATATAATCTTTTCATATTACATAGCATATTCTCAGGTAATAACTAATACAGAAGCTACTAACAGGGTCACTATTTTTGTCCAGTCAGGCACATTGTTACTAAGTATCATGGGAAACCAATTGCCTGACACTATCTCAGACACTTGATTTTCTGTCAAGGTGCATTTCCAAGAGTAACAAAAAGACAAATAGTAGTCAAAGATTGGATAACTATAAGGAAACAACAGCATGACACTATCACAGACAGTAGTTTCTGTTCCACATCACAGTGGCTAGGTGGGCAGGATAAAAGTTCAAAATAAAACATGTTTCTCCCTCATGGGCTGTGTCCGTATGTCCCCCCTAATCCCTAACCCCTCATTCACTACATAGGCCTGCTATCTTTAGTGGACTATACAGTGCACTCATTCACAGAGCGATTCGGACACGCAGCTCACTACATTTGGATCACATGGTGTCTGGGTGAAAAAACTCATCTTAACCCAGCTAAAACTTGACTTTTATAATCAATGTTCAAATCAATGTTCAATGTTCAAAGCATTTGTGGACTAATAATAACCATACCAAGTTTTTGTCAAGATGGATCTCACGTGAACATCTTTTTTTTAAGATGTGGAAATTATCATGCTTTTAACAAGTCGAGCTACGGTAAGCAGCTAACACTACTACAAAACGGTTTATTTAATTGTGTTTTATTAATAATCACGGGTCACAGAGTGATAAAACAGCAATTCTATTGGCTTTCATTAGTTTGTGTTGTGTCCATTTAAAGACCTGACGCTGTCCGCTGTTATTTTTACAACTCTTGCATTATGGTCTATATTAACTTGTCCTAGTGACCATCGCTGGACACTACATTTCAAGGTGCACTGTGGGAAATTGTGGACATTAATGTGGACATTTGGACATAGAAATGGTTTTAAATCAGGTACAGGCCCTTTAACAAGGACACCTTGTTGACATTTTTACTAGTTTCGCTCTATCTGACTGGCGTCATCCAACTGTTACAGAATTTGTCATTAAACATTGTCAGTTTCCTTGTTCAACTCATCTCACAAAAGTGGTATTTTATGCACTTGTCATTATACCTCTCTATTCGGTCAATTTTTAAATCACATGTCCCAAAACCTCATTTATCACGTCCACTGGAGACTGAGCTGGTTCAGGCAGCTCTGACTGAGAGAAAGGATGGAGTCTGTCTATATCTGCTGTGCTTTACCTGAGGTAGTGGGTAATATTTGTGTAGTACCTGAGGTCTGGAGTTTCTATTTGTGTACCTGAAGTACTGGGTGAGAGCCCAGCAGAGCAGTTGAAGGCAGGCATTGCTGGAACAGGCCTGTGACAGTAGTTCCTACATGTGTGAGACCAGAGCGTGGTGGTATATCTGTGTCAGATTTCCCATCAGCCCCCAGTGCTCCAGCACAGGGCCCAGTCTAAGAAGCTCATGTAGCACATCACTCTGCATGGCCTGGAGGCGGCACTGCAGCTTTGTCTCCAGCTCTGAGGGCGTATAGACTCTTCAATCAGGAACTTAATCTGATTCAAGTTCAGACCAGAGTCCAAAACTGAGTCAGGACGAAACTGGACCACAGAAAAACTAGGACTATTCCCTAGGATCACATATAGATTCTCCTGATCTAGGGACTGAGGACCAGACTGGTCTCTGGTCTGGTCTGGTCTCCAGTCTGTTCTCTGGTCTGGTCTCTGGTCCGGTCTCTGGTCCGGTTTCTGGTCCTGTCTCTGGTCCGGTCTCTGGCCTGGTCTCTGGTCTTGTCTCTGGACTCATCTCTGGCCTGGTCTCTGGTCTCATCTCTGGACTGGTCTCTGGTCTCGTCTCTGAGTCTGTTTCTCTCGTCCACTGCAGAGATGGAAACACAATTGAAGAGCTTGTCAGATTCAGGGCCACAGGACAAGAGTAAAAACTCACTAGACACAGTACAATGGCTTAAGCCATTGCAAGTGACTGCACATAGTGACAATTTTGAAGCTAGAGTCTGGGTTTGAGCCAGCAACTTTAAGATTCAAAGTTGTCTGGAGAATAATACATATATAAGATGGTATCAACCACTTAGCAACCTCAACTAGATTCCAGAATACCGGAGCCAGTCCTCTGTATTTTTTCCTTTAGCCGTTAGCATTAGCCCGCAAAAATCACAAATTATGAATAATCCAGAGGCTGGTACCAACGCATCGGCCATATGTAGGTGAGGGCAAAGGATAGTTAAAAGTTAATGATAAGTGTGTAAACCTTTTGGTGTTTTTTTAGTTCATAATTAGCAAGCAAAACTGTCATCTGAGCTAAAAGCTAGTCAACTTTCAGCTGAGATTTCTGAACTTGTGTGCATCTGGTAAACATAGTGACCACTAAACATCTTTTTTTACATATTACTGGTGAGGAGACCAGATAAATGACATATATTGTATATCATGAAAAAAACCATTTTATATACTTTAGCATGGGGATTGGCTTCACCATTCATTTTATGTGATGAAACGTTGGAATTGATGTACAGTAACTCCGGGTAGCATTGGTGCCAAATGATCAAGTGACAGGTACAGAATTTGTGTCTATGAATGTTACACTCTAAAAAATGCTGGGTTATTTTTTCTACCCAATTGCTGGTTTAGGTCTCTTTTTTGGGTTATTTTCACAGAATTGGGTTGTTTTGCTCAACCCAAACTCTGGGTCAACAGGTTGGGTCATAGTTAGGTCATTTCAAATGGCACATAGTGGTAGACAGTTTCCTGCATTATTTCCAAAAATAAATATACAAATCATATTTTAATTAGTTGGTCTTGAATGGCTTTAAAATTAAAAATATCTTTCACATGTGTTTGCAAAATGGTTTGCCTTCGGGTCCCAGAGCCATAAAGCTGTAATAAAGAAACAAACACCACAAAATGGATAATGCAGCCTATTATTATTATTAGCCCATGTAGCTCAGATAAAATGGCCCTGACCTGTGGGGTGCCCCAGGGGTCAATCCTGGAACCCCTGTTGTTCAACTGCCTAATGGCCAGTTACTACGCAGCAATAATGTGTCCTACCACAACTATGCAGATGACACTCAGATCTATGTCTCACTGGCAGCAGGTGAATATGGACCAGTGGATTCACTCTGCCACTGCATCCAACAGATCAGAGTGTAGATGCAAAACAACTTTATTCAGCTAAACTCAGACAAGACTAAAATCATAGTCTTTGGCCCACAGAAACAAAGAGAAAGTGTCAGCAGTCACTTCTAGTCTCTCTCTCTAAAACCTTCAAATCAGGCTACAAATCTAGAGGTAATAACGGTAAGACTTGAACTTTAACAGCAACACCAAATCAATAACATCTGCAGCTTTTTACCATTTAAAAAATACTGCAAAGGTATACTGTCTAAACCAGACTTGGAGAGACTTATACATGCATTTGTCTCCAGTAGCTTAGACTACTGTAACGGCCTGCTCACTGGCCTCTCCAAACGAGCACTAAGACAGCTGCAGTACATCCAGAATTCTGCTGCTAGGGTTCTGACTAGAACCAAGAAGTACAAGCACATACGTCCTGTGCTCTGGTCTCTGCACTGGCTCCTGTGGCTCAGAGAATAGACTTTCAAGCAGCTCTGCTTGTGAACAAGTCTCTCCATGGCCTAGCATCAAAGTACATCTCCAACATGTCAGTGTTAGTGTCATATGAACCGTCTCACACTCTGAGGACTTCAGGGACCGGCCTCCTGCTGGTGCCCAGAGTCAGGACTAAACGTGGGGAATCAGCGTTTCAGTTTTATGCAGCTAAAACCTGGAACAGTCTTCCTGAAGGTGAGAGACAGGCCTCTACTCTGACATGTTTAAATCCGGGCTAAAAATGGTTCTGTTTAGGGGTGCATATGACTGAAGGTTTTTATTTTGCACTCTTCTCTTTTAATGTTAATTTTATGATGATTATTTATGTTTTGATTTGTTTGTATTGTGATTTTAATGTATTTCTTATTCTGTAAAGGACTTTGAATTACTTTGTGTACGAATTGTGCTATACAAATAAACTTGCCTTGTCTTGCTACACGGTTTAGCTCCACCTCCTCTTTCCTCCTTTATCATTGTCCAGTTTCACTGCACCAGAAGCACCTGTAGAGGGGACTGCTCCCGAATTTCATTTTTACTTTTACTTGGACGTGCTCATTTGTTGGGCGTTATACTACAGGTTTGCTATATGCACTTAAAATATACTTACAGATAGGAGAGTCGACCATCTCGGTCAGAGGAGTTCTGCTGCTGCTGCTGCTGCTGTCTCTTCTGGGTTTATTTAAAAATGTCTTCAAGTTCTCCATATCTTTCTTTCACTGATTCTTGTCTCTTCTTTTTATCTCACCCTCTGCACAGTCTAACCCCGCGCTCACCCCCTGCTCAGACTGCACGCGGTGCAGCTCTGGTCCGGTGGCCGCCAGTATCCCGTATAGTAAAAAATACGAGTGGAGCTCAGACCGTGCGGAGCCGACCGCAAGCCCTTTTCCCCTTAATAAATGAATTGGTATCAAAGGCGGTGACCGCAACAGTACAGCAGAGCCTCCGGTTCTCGTGTGAATGTCACTCCGCAACTAAACCGGTCCGACACAGGAGTCGCAGCTGGACTGGGCAGCTGGTTATGCCCTTAAAAGGAAGCTGTGGGTAGACGGAGTAATCCTGTTTCCTCTTCTCAGTGAGGAGATTGTGGGTTCGACTCGTGATCTAATTAAATGGAGTGTGCGTGTCCTCCCTGTGTTAGTGTAGCAAAGTGGTTATCCTGTATCCTTTCAGTAAGGAGGTTGTGGCTTAGACCCCTAGCTTGTCAGCAGTGATTTTGCTGTAACTGCTTTTCTCTGAAATAGAGGTTTATCTGTACAAAAGGAGGCTGACTTGAACTGAATTGTAGCTTTACTTTTGATCAAAATGTTTATTCAGAAGTAAGGGAAAAAGTCAGGTTAGTAGTGGTAAATAAATAACTAACAAAGGTGGACTGTGGAAAATGTCCAGTATAGGACATTTTGTATTACTCATAATACCTTGAAAACTTGATAGACATGCATTCTTGTTTCTGGGATGCTTTGGGGTCGTGTCTCTACAGGTCTTACCAGGTTGCTGTGTCGTGGAAAATCAACTCATCTCTATGAAGACAAGTTGGTGCTCTCCCCCAGAAAAGTTCACTGCACCTTTAAATAAACTAACCAAAACAATTAATCTTCAGGTCTCATACTATTGCTTAATATTGCAATCTCAATTCACTCTCTGCATTTGACCCATTTCCAGATCTGAGCTGCGGTTTGGAATATTTTACCTCATGTTTTTGGGTTGATGGTAAACCAGAATACCCAGAAGAAGCCTACAGGCACAGGGAGAACATGCAAACTCCCCTCAGAAAGATGTTGAACCAGGGACCTTCTTGCTGTGAGGTACGAGTGCTAGCCAGTATTTTACCATTGAGATTTAGGAATATTGTTTTTTTTTGGGGTTTTTTTTTTTGTCAATATGAAACTTCAATTACAAAAGTAATACAAGAGCAAATTATTTGGTTAATAACTAACTTTTATTGAGGCAAACCAACACAAAATTTAAGATCTCTGATAAATATAGTGCCAAAGGAGTTAAAACATGATAAGGAAAGTCCTACAAACATACATTCATTCTGGTCAGGTAGGGTCAGCAGATGCTGTGTCAGGGCAAGTTGGATAGTTCAAGTTTTGTTTTTTTTTTCTATTTCCAACAAGATTCCCAAAACAATATATTTTCCCTGTTTATTTCCAATGATTAATATGCAAAAGAAATAGCAAAACTTAATCAAATTCCCTAAAAGGCATGCATGGAATAAGGTATTAGAAATTAAACAAACTTAAATATATATACAAAATATACAGTATATAACAGGCCATTAAAGCCACAGTATGTAACTTTTTAGTTACATACTGTAAATAAATAAAATAAAATAACATGTTTGCATGGCTTGCATCTCCACAAACCTGACTGTTACTTGGCTATAATCTAAATCACAGTATGGCATAAAATCCAGCTATCCATGGTTTTAACATTGTATTTTCAATAAATCATGCAGGGGACATGCCACCTCCAGAAAGTTACACATTGTACCTTTAAGCATTACATGTTTTTAAAGAATTCATGCTTCAACACAGCAAAATACAATCTGTGACGCCCTCTAGTGCTTGTTCAGTTGCACTACATACAGTTACAGTAAGAGTATGAGACAAAACAAGGGCAGGATCGGGAAAATATTATAAATAATTCCTATTCATGGTAAACAACTTGCGTCATGGCATTTTGAGATTGTCACGTGGTGTGGTGTTTGGTTGTTGAAATTCTTTGGTCCTTTATCCAATACAGCATCTGGAGGGCAGAGGGAAGTCCAGATCTGAGTCCAGATCTGTTAGAGAATCCAGGACTTCTCCAATTCTACTGCGGGACAAGCCTTTCCACTGAAGCAGGCTAATCAGGAGCAATATGTCTACTGTAAGGCTAAAAACAAACAGAGATCAGAAGTTGTAGCCAAAACCTCCTCACTGAGAGGAGGACACAGGATAACCACTCTGCCACACATTTCTTACCCATTCTCCTTGTATTTTTGCAGCATATCCCCAGTTGATATTTTGATAGAGTCTATGTCTTCTGTCTTTAACACATCACTGACAAAATGCAATGAAATGTTCCACTCTTTCACTCCAGGGCACTGTAAAAACAATAGATTTTAATCAGAATCAGAAATCAGGAACTTGCTTTGGTGGAGAGGGGCGACATAAAACAAAATTAAAGTTAAAATAAAAAAATAAAAAAATTTGAATTAAAAAATCAGAAACTTGTTTTGGCAGAGAGGTGCAACATAAAACAATGAATAATAAATATATAAGCTATAATAATACAAAAATATAATAATAATAATAATAATAATCATCATCATCATCATCATCATCATCATCATCATCATTATCATAAAATTAATTTAAATTCAATTCAATAAATTTGAATGAAAAATCAGGAACTTGCTTTGGTGGATAGGTGCAACATAAAACATAAACTATGATGGTAAATGGTCACATTTTTATATAGCGCTTTTCCACTTTCAATGCACTCAAACCACTTTACATCAAGGAACCACTCACCCATTCACACATCCATACACCAGTGTATGTAGACACTGGGAGCGAAGTGGGTTGCCCAAAGACACAATGATAGTATTCAGCTGGAAACACACCAGCAACCTTTGGGTCAGTGGATCGGACCACTCTGCAACTACCAACTGAGCTACTGTCTCCTCGTACACAAAATATACAATATGGGCAGAACAACAACAAAAAAATTCAAATATAACAAAATAATAGAATAAAATATGTCTAATGTCTTACCAGGTTGTAAATGATTTTATGAATGAGCTGTGCGTCTTCGGTCACAGAGGCGTCCATGTTGGGGCTCCAGCTCCTCCTCAGTTTGTGCAGTGTGAGGCGGGTCATGTGTTTAATGTACAGAGACACGATGAGCCCGTAGCACTGAGACATCACAGTCTGGACAGAGCCATGGAAAAGAACAGAATTACAAAAGAATCAGATTTGTGATTTGTGTTTTAATAATAGGATTGTTTTCAAAGTTCAAATATTAAAGGTGCCCAGAAGAATTGACAGAGAGACTGAAATCTGAGCTGACAAACTAATAATAGAATCACATTTCAGAACATGTTTGAACAGATCTAAGCTACAGGGTTAGACACTTTTATGCAGTATAAGACAGGAGATTTTGTTGTTTGTGGAGGAAATTATGGTACTTCAAAAATTGCAGCCTTTGAAATTTGCTAATTGTGTACTGGGCATCTTATTCCGTGTATTTGTTATGTTTAAATTTTGCAGGAGAGCTATTTTTCCTTTCCCGAGAAGACGGTCTAAGGGCAGAGGATGCCCTGGGACACCAAATATTGATACATTGACACTGGCTGAGGTATTGGAATGTATCGATTCTCATGCATAAAAAAAACCCAAAAAACAAAAACATACACAAACACCTACGATTTAGAAAATTTCAGTTTTTGGAAATACATAATTTATATTTTAGTTTATCTGCACAATAATTTAATTTTAGATCAGTTCAAGCTGGGGTGGAGCAAAAATAGTGACACTAAGATCAAATAAAATAAAGGCAATGCATTTTAATTAAAAAAAAAAAAAAAAAAAAAAAGGTATTGTATCAGATCAATATCTCAATACTTGCCATAGTATTACTTGGCATCATATTTAAATAATAATCACTGATATTGTCCATCACTTTATCCAACTGCTTGTTTGCTGTGAATGTTGGTTAATCCGCCTGTCTCTTATTGGCCAATGACTGTTTGACTGTTTGATTTTCTAACTTTCTGTTGGTTAAATTAACAATTTTGTGAAGCCCTGCGAGGCGACTGCTATTGTGATGATGGGATGTACAAAAATACATTGAAGTGAATTTGAGTTGAATGGACTTAAGCTGACCTCATGTTCCTTCAAACACAGCCACGACTTCACTCTGAAAAATATCTCCAGTTCATCGATGAGGATTCTATTTGTGTGATTAGACCTGAAGTACTCTTTCAAAGCTCTCTGAAACAAATCAAGATTATTTTTGATTACATTTCAGAAGCATAAATCTTGTACCGTGTGTATGACAAATGGGTACAGGAGGCAGTATTTTAGTAGTATATATTGATTACAATAATTATCCAAAATTAAATAGACAAATGTTTTTCCTTCATCATTTCTGTTAGTGACGAGGTCCATTCTCCTGCTGTATTTATCCAACCACAACATATATGAGAATGGGAGGGCTGACAAACAGGGATATAGGAGGATGGGAGAGCAACTGACATACAGGGACAGGAGGTCTTACCTCAGTGAAGGCAGCTAAAACTTTGAGAAGAATTTTCAAAGTAAATGTTTCAATTTCTTTGAGCAATAACACAGTTTCTTTAACACTCTGTTCCCTGTTGTATTTGGTTTGGACGTGTTTCCTGAAAAGAAATTTGTCCAAATTCAGCATTCTGATAATGAATTAGTGAAATGTTAAATCTTTTTTTTTATTCGCTCACTTGATTTCTTTGCAGGTTTTCAGAATTTTTAAAAATGTGACCAACTCCAGTTCAGACCATTTCTTGTTGCTCAGAATCTCAAACCACTGTGTCTTGTATCTACAACAGAAAAAACAATAGCATTAGTCTAAGTACACTCATAATATTCAAACCTCTTAGAACAAATTTAAAATCAAAGTTTGATAATCTTTGAAATGTTGCATTTGTAACTGTATTGTAGAGATACATTCTCTTAAAACTGCCCTGATGTAGTTTGGTGTAGTCATTCTTGTCATTATTCAAGCCTGGTGTGAGTGTTTGTGGTAGTCAGAGGGGGCAATGGCGCAGATTGGCAGCCTCACTTCTGTCAGTCTGCCCCAGGGCAGCTGTGGCTACAGAAGCTTAGCACCAGAGTAACAGAGTGAATGAATAATGACTACAGTGAGAGGCTTGTCAAGCCCAATATTCAGTAACAGCTCTTTAGCTCTTAAAGATGCACTGTGTAACTTTTCTGATGGAGGGTATGCCACCTGCTTGTCTCCGTGGAGGTGCTATTGCATGATTGGAATGTTCCATAGTACAATACCATTGGTGCCACCTACAGTAGTAGGTGGAATGGCATCATCTAGCTAGCATTTATTCAATGACAACTTTTATTTTTCAAAAATACTTTGAAAAACATTCATATTCCTTACAGTAAGTAGGGTCACCTCTCCACAGATCTGACCTGTAACTTGACATTATGTGCTTGTCTCCAGGGAGATATATAAGGTTAATTCCTTGTGAGGGAAATTCATTCTCTGCTTTTGACCTATCCTTCAACTAGTACCTCTGTGGCAACCTGTCAGGAGCAGTGGGACCCATCTCCAGATTTGAGATAGTCTTGGTCAGGACTACCTTAGCTGGCGGAAACCCACCCAGACACAGGGAGAAACATGCAAACGCAAGGACCTGGGCGACTTGGGTATTGAACCCCAAAACTTTTTGCTGTGAAGCATGAGCTCTAGCCACTCAGCCAATGTGCTGCAGTATGTTGTTATACAGTGGAACATTACAGGCCAAGCAATACAACCATAGAAGTTACATAGTGCCCCTTTAAACTGGAGTAAGCAGCAATGAAACAGAGCAATGGATTACACAGTAGTGATGGATTATATACTGGCCCAGCAAAACCATGCATCTAATACTCAGGAGCTTTTTCATTATTGTAAATGAGATGAGGCACCTGTATATGATTTACCTTTTTGTGAATGAGCGCAGCAGGTGCAGACAGAGATGAGACAGTCTCAGAGAGAGAGACGAGCTGAAGGCCTGTGCCACAGAGGGAGCAGCCTCAATGCACTGGACACATCACAATACAGACGATAAAAAAACAGAATTTAATATGGAGCACTAAGATACTCTAAAACCCATGCTTGAAGATATGAACCAGCAGACAGAGAGGACAGTGATGCTTAAGAGTGTGAGAAGGGAAGCAATGTATTAATCAAATCTGCTAAATAAAATATATTTAATTTACTTTAATTAATAAAATGAAATAAAATTAATGGCTGTGTTACCTGTATCACATCCACATAGGTCCTCATGTAGTCCTCCTCGTTCTCACATGGCTCAAGGTCATTTTGCAGAGCGATTTGAAGCTGACGCGAAACCTCCATCTACAAAGAAAGACAAGTTTTTATTATAAACATTTAAAGACATGCCACATGAGACTGAATGTGCCTTATGTCATGTTTATACTGTACTGCACCTCCAGCAGGGGCATGAGCCTCTCCAGAGCCTCTTGGATCCAGTCGCTCAGAAGAACCAGGTCCAAGTCCCGGGTGTGTTTCTGGTTTAGGTCCGGGTGAAAGAACAGGTCTGGACTGAAAATATGAAAGAACTTCTATACTATTTCTTTATGTAAACAGAAATCACTCTGTGGTCCTAGTCCCATAGAGTAGTGGTTCTCAACTTTTTTTAGTCGTGACCCCTATAATAACAACCACTGGCAATCGCGACACAAAGATTGACTAAAGTTAAAGTAAAAATATGGTTATTTGATTTTAGTTTCAGGACACAGGCTACAAATGCATTTGGTAGGTCAACAAATAAGAATCTACATTTACCACTGCATTAGCAGAGTGTCAAGCCTTGTTTAAGACTATAGCATATATTTTCAATTTTTCCCCATAACATCTGGGGACTCCCTGAAATCATTTTGCGACCCTCAGGTCTACACAGACACAGGGAGAATGTGCAGCCACCACAAAAAGGCCCTACGCCAGGGAGTCTGACTCAGGACCTTCTTGCTATGAGGCTAAAGCACTATCCACTGAACAACTGTATCGCATGAAAGAGTATTTAATACAAAAGAAAAAGCAGTACCTGAGGTACTTTGTGAGGGCCCAGCAAAGCAGTTGAAGGCAGGCCCCACTGGTGCAGGTCTGTAGCAGTAGTTCCTTCATGAGAGAGACCAGAGCGCGGTGGTACTTCTTTGTCAGATTTCCCATCAGCCTCCAGTGCTCCAGCACAGGGCCCAGTCTGAGCAGCTCCTGTAGCACAGCATTCTGCACAGCCTGGAGGTGGCACTGCAGCTTTGTGTCCAGCTCTGAGGGCGTCTGTGGAAGGTGAGCGCGCACAGACTCTTCAATCAGGAACTCAGTCTGATCCGAGTCCAAGACCAGACCAGAGTCCAGAACTGAGTCCAGACCAGGGCGCAACTGGACCACGGAGAAACCTGGACTAATCCGCAGGACTGCACACAGACTCTCCTGGTTCAAGGACTGAGGACTGGACTGGTCTCTGATCTGGTCTCTGGTCTGTTTTCGGGTCGGGTCTCTAGTCTGGTCTCTGATCCAGTCTTCATTTCTGGAGTTGATGGAGTTTTGAACTGATGGATTGCCTAAGTACAGAGAGTGTCCTGAAACAGAGCGAATGTAATTCTCTCATGTGAATGCATTATACATTTATATATTGTCCCATATTTTCCGCTCTCTCATTGCAGTACCAAGGCACACAAACCATTGTCCATCAATAATACTTGAATCTTATTGTCACTGGCTGTGTTTACATGCACAGCAGAAATCTGATGTGCATGTAAGGACAAAAATTAAATAGTTATATATAATTAAATGTTATAGATTGAAACAGTTATTTTAAAAATCATTGTACTTTATCTTCCAAATACAACAGTTACTCTAAAAAGCTGATTCTCTTGAGCTGTAAACACACACCAAAATCAGATCTTATTATTGGGTTATCCGATTACACCGCGTTCCAAATTATTATGCTAATTGTGTTTAAGTGTCATAAAAGTAAAATGTTTTGTTTTCCAGTGAAACACATGGATGGTATTGTGTCTCAGGGCTCTTTGGGTCAGTGAAATCAATCTCAGACACCTGTGCAAATTAGTTTGTCAAGTAAGTCCAATTAAAGGAAAAACTTCTTAAGAAGGACGTTCCAGAAGGAAGAAGGACGTTTATTAAGCAGACCACCATTTTCAAGCAATATGGGAAAAAAGGATCTCTCTAGTGACGAAAAGCATGAAATAGTTGAATACCTTGGACAAGTTATGAAGACCTTAGATATTTCACGAAAACTTAAGCGTGGTCATCGTACTATCACGAGATTTGTAGCTGATTGAGAGCACATATGGATTCGTGTAGATAAAGGCACAATGAAGAAGGTTTCTGCCAGACAAATACATCGGATTAAGAGAGCAGCTGCTAAAATGCCATTACAAAGCAGCAAACAGGTATTTGAAGCTGCTGGTGCCTCTGGAGTCCTGCGAACATCAAGGTGTAGGATCCCCCAGAGGCTTGCAGTTATGCATAAACCTTCTATTCGGCCTACCCTTAACCAATGCTCACAAGCAGAAACGGCTCCAGTGGGCCCAGAAATGCATGAAGACTAATTTTCAAACAGTTTTGTTCACTGATGAGTGCCGTGCAACCCTGGATGATTCAGATGGATGGAGTGGTGGATGGTTAGTGGATGGGCACCATGTCCCAACAAGTCTGCAATGTCAGCAAGGAGGTGGCGGAGTCATGTTTTGGGGGAGAGAGCTGGTCGGCTCCTTTAGGGTCCCTGAAGGTGTGAAAATGACCTTTGTAAAGTATGTGGAGTTTCTGACTAACCACGGTCTTCCATGGTACAAAAATAAGAACCGTGCTTTCCGTAGCAAAATCGTCTTCATGCATGACAATGCACCATCTCATGCTGCAAGGATTACCTCTGCATCATTGGCTGTTATGGGCATAAAAGAAGAGAAACTCATCGTTTGGCCCCCATCCTCCCCTGACCTCAACCCTACTGAGAACCTTTAAAGCATCCTCAAGTGAAAGATCTATGAGGGCGGGAGGCAGTTCACATCCAAACAGCAGCTCTGGGAGGCTATTCTGACATCCTGCAAAGAAATCCAAGCAGAAACTCTCTACAAACTCTCAAGTTCAATGGATGCAAGAATTGTGAAGCTCCTATCAAATAAGGGGTCCTGTGTTAAAATGTAACTTGACCTGTTAAGATGTTTTGATTGAAATAGCTTTTGATTTCAGTAATATGCTAATGCTTCTAATTGAAAAATAAACAAATGACCATTTTCAGTTCTTGACAACAATAACATGGTTTGAAACTCTGTGCATAATAATTTTAAAACAGTGCATTATAAGTTTTTATTTTTGAAAAAATACTGTTATCATTGGGAGGTTTGTTCAATAACATCCAAATTGTACTCTAAAGGATGATGACTTGAAAATTATGATGACTGTCATTTATATTGACAATTTGGAAAAATCTGAGAAAAATATAATTTACATAATAATTTGGAATGCAGTGTATTCCAGCTGTCAGATTTTTACTGGTCATGTAATGTACCCACTACATCATGAAAACAAACCACCAATCTCACTCATGTTTCTTAAAGGTCTTATATTACGCAAAATTGACTCATGCAATGTTTAAGTCATGTTATAATACTGTTACCTCCTCAAAAACATACCTGGAGTTGTGCTTTGTTTCATTCACACATGTTTGAGTAACCCTTTATTATGAGTCTGTCTACAGCTCCAAAGTTCAAAATGCTCTGTTCCACCTTGTGATGTCAAGAAGCTGTAATTTTCAAGTTAACAGCTACCTTTTACCTTTTATTTAGTAGAGATTAGAAATTCCAGGGCCAAAATCATCCAAATGATTCTAGTGAAGGTTTATGGAGTTTAAAAACACAGTAGAGCACTTCCTGTATTACAACATGACATCACAAGGTGGGAGTGTTTTCCGTTTGAGAGAAGAATTCAGCCTAATTTTGCAGAGCTTGTGTGTCAACATGACACACAAGGTGGGAGTGTTTTCCGTTTGAGAGAAGAATTCAGCCTAATTTTGCAGAGCTTGTGTGTTAAACATGTGGGAATAAAACAAAACACAATTCAGGTCTGTTTGTGATGAGGAAACAACATTATAACATAGATAAGAAAATAGTGAAATATAATTAAAGTACTATGGACCATGTGTCTTAAGTAAATAAAAACATGAGTAGTTAAAGAAAGAATGCTGCAGATCTGGTTGATGATATAATGAAATTGTGAAAAAATCTGGACCAGTCACAGAGCTCCACGCGCCTCGATGACATCACCATTCAAGAGGGAGAGAGACGGGGAATCCCTCTTCAGTGATGTGTGCAAAACATTCAAACTGCTGCATCAGGCTCAGAGCACAGTTAGATTAATTTAAAAGTAGAGTATGAAGGATTTTGCTTATAAACATGACCTATCTTTGTCCCAAGATTCCAAGATGGCCCGATCCAATAGTGAATTCACTGTAATGTTTAAAATTTTGCATTGGATGTGATGGCCAGAGTTTAACAGCAGTTAGTAGCTTTAGACCCCAAAGCTGTAAGTTAACAGTTTGCACTAAAATGGCAAAACATGTAGAAAATGCTATTAAACTACCATTTACAAAGTTTAGGAGCAAAAAATTTGATTTGTTATTAAAATTTTTACTTTAAACTTACATTAGACAGGAAAGCCCCTAGAGTCTCGCTGAAGACATGGATTGAACAGGGACAGGAACAGGGACATTCACCAAATATGAAGATGTTAAAATATATTTGACAGATTAATATATATTTCTGATTATTACTTAATTTTCAGACATCAGTCATGTGGCAGTTTTTGAAGTAATGGCGAAAACAAGAAGTTGGAAAAGTTGGAAAAGAAGTTGGAATTAGCGCTAAAACAGAATCCCTTCAACGGCTGCATCTGTCAAAGGACCAAGATATTATGATAAATCTCATCCAAATCTTATGACTAACAACACAAAAATGAAAACTAGTATGTGTAACATCTATAAATATAACCAATTTGACAATGATCTTGTAATAAAATAGCCTAAATGATCTTAAAGTTTCAACTAAATTATTTTAATTCTTAAAGTAGGATTTCGATATTGACATCAATCCCATCCAAAATGCAGACACAATTTCCGCACAAGCATTTTTCTGACAATATAAACAATGATTTAATAAAATAACGTTGTTGTCATTTATTTTTATTTGTCAAATCATAACTATTGTGCAATTTAGACAAGTGTTGACCATTGTTTACATTATGGTTGCTAAGTAACAATTACCTCTAGGTATGTCATATCTGCTGCTCGTGTGCAACCAGGAAGTAAAATGATAAGCTTCACCAAAATTACAAAAAATAGAAAAGACTAGGCAATTTTTATTTATTTATTTATTTATTAAAATCTTAAATCTTCACGAATGACTAGTTGAACCTATCACATGCTCTTTAAATCAATATTAAATAAGAAAGAAAGGTACTAATACACTACAGTGAATGCCTGCTACTTAAATCTTTTTATAGATAGCTTAGTCACTCCATCAGTTGTTTAAATAGACTGTCAGAACATAACACTCATTTAAATGAGTATAACTGATGAGGTTCAGTTACAAAGCTGTTTATGTGATATGATTCCAATTTATAACTGATTCTGCATATTCAATTACTGCTACTGCTGCTGCTACTGCTACTAATACAACACAATCATTGCTAAACAATGATTATATGTCATTTAATACTACTACTACTACTACAACTACAACTACTACTGCTATTTCATATACCACCGCATACCACATACCAAAATCCAATAGCACTATTATTGCTACTAATCCTATTGCACTGAATAGTACAAGATGTTTGATATAAAATAAGTTAAGAGTACTCACTGTCTGGAGTGTCTTGGTTGTTGTTGGCTTCTATGAGTCGACTTTTATCATTGCAGATTTTACTGGACCACATCTTCTTCATTTTGAGCAGTGAAAGAGCAGCAATGTAGTGCCGTCTGCTCATTGCTCCTCTGTTTACTGAGGCTGTACCTGGTCTGATCTGTTTTTATATCACAGCAGACTCGGGATTTCCCTAGAGCAGGGTTTTGTTTTACTGGAGAGAGGAAAAGTGAAAGTGAAAGTGTTACAATGACAACAACTACAGGAGAGAGATTGATAATTCGGATTGAACTTTGGAATTCTAGGGGAATATATGGGTTAGATAAGGGGCTCTCAAAATTTCACTTGGTTTGGTGGGATTGTACCTCTGCTAAATATTTATCATAATTTTACACCAGTCAAGTGGCAGTTTGTGTTGAAGGGAAAAAAAAAAAAACAACTACAAAAATATAGGAAGTAGCGGTGAGGTCTTAAACAAAACTGGCATCATAGGCCAATAATATTAATACAGATGGGGGCAGCTAAAATTAATATTGTTCAAAAGCAGATTTATGTTGTAATGTGTTATGTGAGTTCTTGGGTCTAGTCACTAATAGAAATGATCAGGTTCAGCATTTGTGAGTTTACCTTTTGGATATTTCATGGCAAAGTACAATGGAAATCTGTCTCTTCATATTAATGATACTGTCACCTCTTAAAATGCATTTGGTTTTCATTTTTTCAATGCATTACTTGGTTTGGTGAGAATATGCCAATGGTAAATATGTATAAAGTGGTAGTTTGAGGAAAAATTGAAAAGAAAGGTACAAAAATACTGGAAGCAAAACAGAATCCCTCTACCTTTTTAACAAAATAAAGGTGCTGTCATTTGTTTAGTGTGCAAATTAAACAGGTTTTGGCCCTTGTTGAGGTCATGGTTGCTAGATAACATTTATTGTATTACCTCTATTTATGTCTTCAGTTTTTCACATTTTTAAAACCATAAAAATCAGGTACAGTGCCTTTAAGTTGAACACCTTTAAGGAGGGTATCTTGCCCAAGGACACAACCCTAGTGAAATTTGAACACCCGACCACTCTATCTTCTTTGCCTTCTTCCTTGCCCATTGGCTTTATTATTATTATTATTATTGTTATTATTATTATTATTATTATTGTTATTATTGTTATTATTATTGCTGTTGCTGTTGTTGTTGTTGTCGTCATCAAATTCTTCTTCTACCACTATTACAACAACAACCACTATTACTACTACTAGTACTACTACTTTCACAGTTCTGCCTAAATCTGTTTGTTTACAGTGATCAGATATTTCCGCCAAATGAGAATGTGAAGCTGAAATTGAAAAAAATCAATACGAGCTTTTCATGATGTCATTCAGAGCAATTACTGTTTGTACAGTCAGATTGCATCAGTCACTGCTAATGCTTTCAACGGTTTTATATTCAACTCAGACTTGGGCTTAAGTAAATGTAATATTCAGTACAGCAGAGATTTGAAAAGTTATTCAATAGGCTATAAGAATAGGGTTCTCTGCAATAAGTTGCTTTTATGATCTAGAATTTCAAATGGAGGGCAGTGGCCAATATAACTCTATGGGAGAATCACTGTTTTTGAAAAAGATCTTCAAACTTATGGTCCACAAATGTTGAACCTTCTCATTATTTGTTTGAGATTGGCTCTACAAACTTGTCATATTAATCTTAGGCTTAAAGTCCTTTTGTCTGGCAACAATCACGTCTGAATAATGGCAACACTTTCTGAAGCTTAATTTCACCTTTTCTTTATACTTTCACATGGACAGGCTCAATAATTACAGAGATGTTAACCATAAACCAGGTCAACAAATCTGACAGCAAATTCCACTATAGAATTCTGACCTGTGTCCAGCTCAATTTAAACTATAGGGATTCTACAATGTTGTGATATCACATGAACACAACCTATGGAGCGCCACAGTCCCGCCGACTTCCATTCATTCATCCATTTTCCATTCATTTTTCCCATAGACTTTTTGAAAAATTTAAATATTAAGAGTTCAAAAGCATTGTGGAGGCTAACCAGCTATGTGCTAACTAATATCCATAACGTGGTTGTTTCAAGTCCAAAAAGCACATTCAAAACGCAAGATTCAGCGCAATGTTTTAATAACTTCAGGGTTTATAAAGTTTCAGAAGCAGAAAATTATAGGTCCTGTGGTCATTAGTTACCACGTAGCTGATTAACCCTGAGCTTTCAAGCTTTTTATTTATTTATTTTTTAAATTCTATGAGAAAAATGGATGGGAAATTTACTTTTGGGACGATTGGTACATAGGTGTGTAGTTGCGTGATTGGTCGACTTGAGTGAAAGCTGATTCTGTCTCTGTCTCTGTCTCTGTCTCTCTCTCTCTCTCTCTTACACACACACACACACACACACACACACACACTTGGGGAGGTCTAACTTTACACCTGTGCTGAAGCTAAAGCTAAGTGCTTATAGCACTCTTCTCATGCAGCCTTGATTATAGTGGACACAGAGAGGATATTAGCATTAGCATAGTTATATTTATAGGATATTAGCATTAGCATCATTATACTTATGGTATGTGTGAATGTGAACGATGAAGAAACAGGTGACGTTTGCTCAGGGCTGTACAGAGACGCAGCTGCAGAAGCACAGGTAAGAAAACTGTGCAGTTCTGTTTTTGCTATTTAAATTGGTTGAGAATATTTACCTGATACAATAGAGATTATGCACTGACATGGTTTTACTCAAAAAATGCCTCTCAACATTCCGAGTGAATGGCACTTAGGCACAACTACAGGCAGCACAACAGACAAAATGTGTTTCTTTGCTTTTAATTGTCTAATTTTTGTACTTTGAGATATTATTTTAGCCACAGCAATTAATCTCGTCAACATACTGACTCAAAAACATGTATCTGAGGAGAGAAAGGTTCATTTCAACTGTGTCTTATCCCAAAGTCTGTTTTCTACTGTTGACTTAATTTTCTTGTCAGGTCAGGTACAAACAAAATATTTAACAGAGTTGTAAACTTTTATATTTGTTATTAAACTGTAGCAGCTCTGTCACATTTTACATCTGTTTTGAACTTTTACAGAAGAAAATGGTCACACTCACATGACACTCATAATGTGGCCACTCATTCTAAACATTTGGAATGTTGTGACGTCATCTGCATTACCTCTGTTGCTTTTGTTTCGTTTTTATTTGATTTCATGTTGTTGTGTTTGGTTAAAATGTGTTTTTTTGATGCTTAACAGTAATCCCTCTATGTCCTGTTCAGGCTAGGCTTTGTTTCAGTGCTCTGCTAATTATTATTCATACCTGAAAACTCCCAATATGTTGTAATGTAATGTTGTTTCTTCTTAAACCTTAAGGAACCTTAAAGCCTACCTCTTTTAGAAAAGCTGCTACAATCACAACTGAACCTGTGTTGTTACAGCCTTAACCTGCAAATAGAGGACACATACATCTTATTCTCAGTATATGGACAGGCCTCATATGGCAGCTCAGAACCTCCAGAATTCACTCACTGTGCTGTAGAGGCTGCACTAGCACTGATTCATGATTGGCTGCTGGTGCTGAGGTTTAGCTAGAAACGATTCAGATCAGAGAGAGGCATTTTAGGTTTGAAAGCAACTGAATTTCAGCACTGACACTGACAACCCAGGCTCATTGTGCTTTCTGATTGAATAATTGTCTTGAACCAAACACCAAAATACAACATCAACAACTTGGCTATGTTTATATCATCTTTTTGTTTTTGTTGCAGGTTTTCTCTGCCAACTGTGACCAAATTAGGTAAATTTAAAGTTGTTGTGCTTTTTAAGATTAAGATTTAAATAAATTTAATCTGTGCTAATGGTTTAATTTGTTTAGTTTGATTGTTGCGCTTCATGTTTAGGAAATGTTCTGAACGCTCTGTTCCTCTTTAAATAAACACCAGGGTCAGACAGTAAAGTGAGAATGAGGACAGACAGAGAGCGGGAGAGGGAGGGAGAGGAGGGAGATAGGAGGGAGAGAGGAGGAGAGAAGGAGAGAAGGAGAGAGGGACACAGAAATAGGAGAGGGAGGGAGAGGAGAGAGGGAGAAAGAGAGAGGAGACAAGGAGCGAGGTAGAGAGAGGAGAGAGGGGGGAGAGGAGAGAGGAGAGAGAGGAGAGAGGGAGGGAGTGGAGAGAGGAGAGGAGAGAGGGAGAGAGGAAAGAGGGACAGAGTAGAAAGGAAGAAAGGGAGAGAGGAGAGAGAGAGAGGAGAGAGGGAGGGAGAAAAAGGAGGAGAGAGAAGGAGAGAGGCGAGAGGGAGGGAGTGGAGAGAGGGAGAGAGGAGAGAGGGACAGAAAAGGAGACAGGGAGAGAGGAGAGGGTGAGAGGAGGAGCGAGAAGTGAGGGAGAGATGAGAGAGGGATAGACAAGAGAGGGAGAGAGAAGAAGAGGAAGAAAGAGAGAGGAGGTAGGGAGAGAGGAGAAGAGAAAGAGAACGGGAGAAGAGAGAAAGTAATAGAGGAGGGTGAGAGAGAGATTGCATGTGGAAAAGTTAATGACTGAAGAATATTAACTACAACTAAAGATCGAGAGAGAAAGAGGGGGAGAGAGAGGAGAAAGAAGAGAGAGAGGTGAGAGAGAGAAGTGGAAACAATAGCAGAAACATGACACCTGAACGCACCACAAGCCAAGGACAAACAAACATGAATCTGCCTCAAGTGCCTTGTTAGAGACACAAGAACATGCAGGTTAGGTTAAGCTTAAAGCTGCTGTGTTCTTGTTCTATGAGGCCAAATCTTCTCACTGTAACATACGTAGCATCTCACACGCTGTAATCCCTCATTCGTCCAGGAGTTGTTCAATGTATAGAAGGTTTCGAGAGTGGTCACTCATGGTCAAAGCAGTGTCCAGATGTCCACCACTTAAAACCTTTTCTACATACGTAGCATCTATGTGAGAATACAGGTTAGCCTATCTAACCACAGATATTGCATTTGATTATTCATTCACTCCACACTCAGTGGTGTTAAGGAAGCCAACAGCCCTGCGGCAGACTGACGGAAATGAGGCTGCCAATCTGGGCCATAGGCCCCCTAAGGCTTTAAATGTAAAAGAAGGGTTTTTTTGTCAGTTAAAGATGTGGAGTTTTGCCAGCAGAGACGGTACTCGACGCCCAGTGACCACAGAGCCACAGTGCACATACCTCGGAGCTTGACCACAGCTCCATTTCTCAAGGTAAAGAAAAACATATGATTTTGTCTGAGCTGAGTGAGGGGTTAGCACCTTCACAGTAAGGGACAGAGTGTCCCTGCTTCACTGTCCCTCTGCTGCTCAGCACTCAGGCCTGACCCCGGCTCAGAGAGAGTATTTGTACAGTGTAGCATCAACCTACAGTGGCGACAGAGTAAGAGATATCATCAGTACTCACTATATGAACATACTACACCGCTGTATACGAGCAGGTACTACTATTACTACTATTACTACTATTACTACTACTACTACTAGTACTCTATCTGACCCTCTCCTCTGCATCATCTGCTCCATCTGACCCTCTCCTCTTTGTTCCAGGTCACACAGTAGAAAAAGATTATATTTTGACCCCAGTGATGTTGCCACAGATGGTTGAACCTCCACAAGCTGAAGTTGACTCAAATATTCAAAACAAGCCAACATCATCAACAAACAAAGGGAAAACCAGCACTGCAGCAAAGAATTATGGGAAAATCACTCTACCAAAGATCAACAAGAGACAGTCCAGGTACTAAATAGCAGAGATGGGCAATATTTAAATTTAAAAAGCTTTTTAGATTCTACCGATAACACTTTTTTGCAGGGTTTAAATATACTGGTTAAGGTATTATACAAAAAATATACATTTACCACAATAATGCAGCTCTTATAGTAAATGGCTTTATATGCTACTTTAGATTATTTTGTTTTTAATTTTGATTTTTTATTGTCAATTTTGAGTGTATTTTAAATTTCTGATTTATAAAATGTTTTCCAGACATCTTAAAACTCCAGTGTCTAAACAGAGAAAGAAACTGGCCACTCGACCAAAATTCAAGAAGAAAAGTACAAGTAAGTTATTATTATTGTTGTTGTTCAGAATGTATAGATTAAATTCAAGTTTTTTATATATCACATTTAAAACAAGTTCAGCTTCACAAACCAAAATGTATCAAGTAGTTCAACTGTTTATTGTCCATGCTAGTAATCAGGTTAATTTGGTAAGTATCAGGTTGGGTGTCCAGAGGTGCAGGCAGACAGACAGACAGGTAGGAGGCAGGCAGACAGGTAGACAGGTGAGGAGACAGGCAGGCAGCTTCCAAAACTCAGACAGAAACCTAGACACAGGACAAAGCAATTATAGTACAAAAAGTTAATTGCTTTTGTGGAGCCAACCACATCTACTAACTGGAGAAGTATCAACGAAGAACTGGCGAGGAGTAGGAAATTGGATCCAGGTGTGCCAGTTTTCAGATCAAGCCGACACCCAGGTGGGAGGAGAGACAGACAACACAGAAGGGAGGGGGAGACAACAGGGAAAACAGAGGAACGGAGGATCCTTTCAGGAACTAAGCAATAAACCCACTTGTTTTGTTTTTAAACTGTGTATATGGTGTCTGAATAGTATTGTCTACTGTATTTGCCTCTGCCAATTTGGCAAAGGCAAATACCTAACTCCTCTGGCAGTTAGGTATTTGCCTCTGCCAATTTCAGGTAGTTGGTGACATCACGCAACACTGTCCTGATTTCTGATTACAAACACCTGGTTGCAGGGGTGGAGTCTGAAGCGTGTATACCTGTTAGACCAATCACACTGTTCCATATAGCTCTGTTTGAAATGTGGTTTTGGGCGGAGTTTAGCTGTTTAGTCCCACTTTAAGCACTTACTAAACAACTTGAACGGTATCCAGCTACTTACAGCCATTTCCTACTGTACATCATTGCGTCATTGAGCAAGACATTTCACCCACCTTGTCTGTTCCAGGTGTGTCTACGGGAGCACTGAGCCCCAACGAAGATGAGGATGATGATGAAGACTGGCTTAAGGTTTGGATGGATGAGGAGGAAGAGGAGGAGAAAGAGAGGACAGGAGGGAGAGAAGAGGAGGAGCAGAGTGTAAAGGAGTGTCTGAGCGATGGCCTCTCCTCTCTCTCCCTCACAGACTGGGACTCGGACTCTGATTCATAAACAAAATACTACATCACTGCTATTACAATTATACAAGTAAATATAATAACCATATATAAGATACATGTTCTGCAGCATTTCCCATTTATAGAGGAGACTATGGTGGCCCCCATAGTCCAAAATTATCCCCCATATAAAACAACTTGCCTGGCAAATCCAGAATGATATCTCTCTGATAACAGTCGCATGTCCCAGATTGTGTATATATGTGTATGCATGTATATGTATGTTATTAATATTGATATTATTTGATTTGTATATATATATATATAATCTGTTTGAGCTTTCTATTATGATTGTATTTTACTGCTCACACTGATTGACTGGTACTGCTTAGCACTTTTTATCAAATGTTGTAACAGTTGAATATTATGTAACTGGAATCAGAAAACACCAGACTGGAGTGACATTAGTAATTTATTGTGAAAAGATACAATATAATCTAAATGTAATAGGGTTTTTATTATAAGACAAGACACGGTGAACAAACAGGGAAATGGCACCAAATAAGTCTTTTAAACAAATAAATTGAAGTGAATGCAGTCTGCAGTGAGAGGGACATGGACAATATATATAATACAAGATTTATATGTGAAACTGTGGTTATCTGAGTTGCTTTTACATGGACTGGTCTCTGTTTTTGAGAATTTAATAAAATGTACTATTTATATTCTTATTTATACAGGACACTATCATTATTCACAATTGAAATTGTTCACTGTGTTTAATTAGTCCAACACGGAAAGGTAAACTAAGATCTTTTTCTAAATTCTAAAAATCTAAGTTTTGTTTGTTGAATTTGAATATTTGTCAGTAATTTCTAACTAGTTTTGGGCTGAATAATTGGTGACCTGCTAGATTTTCTGATGTAATTTGATTCATAAATATGTTTCAAAATTCTAACTAAATGTTATGACCATTATTTGTATCAATGGGTTATTCAATCAGGGTTATTCTAATTTTAACAGTTTAGAGGCACAGCCAAAGCTAATAATTTATGGGCAATTAATCTACATACCACAATTTTAATATGGCTAAATACTGTTTTTAGACGTAGTTTGTTACATCCTGGTTTAGTCCTAGTTCAGTCTTGGTTTAGTTCTGATTTAGAACTGGCTTAGCGCTGGTTCAGTCCTCGGTCCACCTGGCTTTCGTCCTGGTTAGTCCTAGTTCAGTCCTGGTTTATAGTCCAGTTTTAGACCGTGTTCAATCTTGGTTTAGTTCTGGTTTAGTCCTCATTTAGACCTGGTTTAGACCTTGTTCAGTGTTGGTTTAGTCCTAGTTTAGTCCTAGTTTAGACCTGGTTCAGTCCAGTATTTTCCCGGTTTAGTCCTGTTTTCATCCTGTGTTAGACCTGATTTGATAAACCCTGGTTTAGTCCAGTTCTAGATCTAGATCAGTTTTGGGGATTCTGGTTAAAATCCCAAAATTAAACTGTACATCTGAGTATAATTCTACTATTCACTGTCCATGTAAAAGCAGCTGTGTACAGTTGATTCTGAGGCCGCGCTGCCCTCTGCTGTTACAGGAATGAAACGACACCTTCACCTCCTTTTTTGTTTTTGTTGAATTTGTTTTATGACTTTTTGTACTCGATACGTTCCACTTTGACGTCGTCTCCGATCAGCTGATACACGTACGTGACCACGGTAGAGGCCTGAATGTCCATCAACACAAACGAAGGGATGATGTTACTGTGAAAAGCAGGGGAGAGAAGAGAAGGGGAGGGAGGGTGGATGGAGATA
>JACM01012818.1:0-11107 GCA_000787095.1 Periophthalmodon schlosseri
AGAAAGAGAGGGGGAGAGAGAGGGGGATTGAGGGGAAAAGAGAGACAGGAGAGAGAGAGGAGAGAGGGGGAGGAGAGAGAGAGGAGAGGGAGAGAGAGGAGAGGGGGGGAGGAGGGAGGGAGAAAGAGGAGAGAGAGGAGGAAGGAAAGAAAGAGGAGAGGAGAGAGGGAGATGACTAAACTGTAAAAATAATGGAGAAATAAAGAGAGGAGAGAGAGGAATATTTCATTTGATTTGACTTTCACCTGGTGCAGTCACACTGTGCAGCCGCCGGGGAGAGGGAGGACGTGATGTAAGGAGGGTGGTATAAATACAAGCCGAGGGACATGGCTTTAACAAGGGCCTCCATATGTCCTATATAGCAAAAACTAAATAAACTAAAAAAAAACCCAACTATTCAATGGCATAATACTGCTTAAAATAATTATATTTATGTGTTTTGCTAAACTTTTTATTGAGAAAATAGAATCATAAATGAAAGGAATACATTTAACTTCAAAGCAACTGTCTGTAATTAGATCGTCTGGCACGGCCCTGTTGTAATTCTCACACTTCACCACTAGATGCTCTCTATGTCACTTCCGTCTGATAGTGTGCCAGCTTTGGCCTGACAGAATAAGACCAGAGAGCACAGGCGAAACAGGAGGGGGCAGGTTCAACGGTCACTTTTTTATATTGCGCTTTTCCACCTCAAGGAACCACTCACACGTTCAAACTCCAATGTACAGACACTGGGGGCGAGGTGGGTTAAGTGTCTTGCCCGAGGACACAACGACAGCATTCATCTGTGGGAGCGGGATCTGAACAGCCGACCTTCGGATCAGTGGACAAACCCTCTACCGACTGAGCCACTGTCTCCCGTGGAAATACAAAACAAAAGAAAAATCAAATAAACTCACAGATGTTAGCTTTAAATTCTTATAGGGTGACGGCTTTGATATTTCATTTTCCAAAAGTCAAAAATGTGCTTTTTTTTTCTCTGGCTGGTTTGAAAACGGCTCTGCATTCCGTAGTACTTAATCGATGTGGAGATCAGCCTCCCAACACAAAACCGCACGCCAGAAGGACGGATAGAGTTAAAGCCGACACCCACGGCGGCGTTCTGAATAAGCGGCGTAACGTTCACAACATTATATCATGTCACCGACGACAGAAAGTTCATTTTGCAAAACCAACGTCTCCATCTCTCGCAATCAATAGAACACTCGCTACTGCAGCTTCGGGCTACTTCATATTTATTAGCGCAAAATGTGCCGGAACCCTCTTATCATTACGGCCATAAAACAGATTTACTCCCCTCCAAATGTGTTCTCATGTGCCACTTAAACAGCACGCTCTCTGTTAGCTGATAGCGCACACACGATAGCTAACATTTGTGATATATTCTGACTTTTTCTGCTATTTGGAAGTTTTAAAAAAGTTTCTCACCGTGACTTGTTAGCACAGAGTTTATTAGAAGCTGATAAGGACACAAGTTCCCTGAGGGACATGGGTCCACGCCGGACGTGGTGCCGTTCACTGTTAGCGGCTCCTGACGTCACGCTGTTGTTGTAAAGGCTCCGTGCCCCGAGTCAGTGCAGAAATTCTGAAGTTTGAGAACCGCTCCCTCTCGCTCTCTCCGCTCCTCCTCCTTTCTCCAGCTCTCTGTCCCCTCCCCTCCTCTCTGCTCCTCTCTCCTCCTCTCTCTCTCTCCTCCTCCTCCTCTCTCCAGCTCTCTGTCCCCTCTCCTCCTCTCTGCTTCTCTCTCCTCCTCCTCTCGCTCACCTCCTCCTCTCTCTCTCCTCCTCCTCAACCTCTCTTCTCCTCCTCCTCCTCTTCAGCTCTCTGTCCCCTCTCCTCCTCTCTGCTCCTCTCTCCTCCTCTCTCTCTCTCCTCCTCCTCCTCCTCTCTCCAGCTCTCTGCCCCCTCTCCTCCTCTCTCTCTCCAGCTCTGTGTCCCGTCTCCTCTTCCGCTCTCTCCTCCTCTCTCTCTCTCCTCCTCTCTCTCTCTCCTCCTCTCTCTCTCTCCTCCTCTCTCTCTCTCCTCCTCTCTCTCTCTCCTCCTCTCTCTCTCTCCTCCTCTCTCTCTCTCCTCCTCTCTCTCTCTCCTCCTCTCTCTCTCTCCTCCTCTCTCTCTCTCCTCCTCTCTCTCTCTCCTCCTCTCTCTCTCTCCTCCTCTCTCTCTCTCCTCCTCTCTCTCTCTCCTCCTCTCTCTCTCTCCTCCTCTCTCTCTCTCCTCCTCTCTCTCTCTCCTCCTCTCTCTCTCTCCTCCTCTCTCTCTCTCCTCCTCTCTCTCTCTCCTCCTCTCTCTCTCTCCTCCTCTCTCTCTCTCCTCCTCTCTCTCTCTCCTCCTCTCTCTCTCTCCTCCTCTCTCTCTGCTCCTCTCTCTCCCCTCCTCTCTCTCCTCTTCCTCTCTCCAGCTCTGTCAACTCTCCTCCTCCTTTCTCCAGCTCTCTGTCCCCTCTCCTTCTCCTCCTCCTCCTCCTCCTCCTCTCCTCCTCTCTCCCTCTCTCCTCCTCCCTCCTCATCTCCTCCTCCGCCTCTCCTCTCCTCTCCAGCTCTCTGTTCCCTCTTGTCACCATGGGGGGCAGGACCTTCAGCCGCTCTGCTCCTCAGCTCTGGACCTCAGTTCCACCGACGTCGGCAGCATCGACTCTTCTTCTCTTCAAATCACGGCGCAGAACTGACCTGTTCAGACAGTCCTCCACCACAGAACCATCACACCTCATCCCGTTTTGTATTGTGTTTATGTTTTGAACTTGTTCTGTCCTTGTTCTGTCCTTGGGTGTTTTGAAATACGGCATTAAACTTTTCTATCTCTACGGACACAAACAGGTCATGCCGCAAAGCCAAGTTGCAGGTCAGATCTGTGGAGAGGCGACCTCCCTCACAGTAAGAACGCACCTTTTTTTGAGCAATAAAAACATCTACTACATTCCTAACCCTACCCTAATTCAATAAATACAAGATAGCTGTGTTTAATGCCATACTTTGGAACATTCCAGGCAAAGCAAAAACGTCTCCATGGATACAACTAGGTGAACCAAACCCCAGTAAAGTTACAAAGTGCACCTTTAACACACATTGTAATTTTTCCATTCTCTGTGTGTTTTTCAGTCGCTTAGGGCCATCGTCTATAACTCTATCCATAAATAAATGATTGGGCAGATATTTCGCCCAGATTGCGAAAACAAACTTTTCTAAATGTTTGAAAAACGCTGTGAACAAAACATGAAATACTTTGTTCCCATAATATAAACACAATTATCTGCTTTATAGACAGTTTTATATCCAGCCATTGTGCGGCAGTAAGACGCTTATGAAAATGTTTGTGATGGTTTTAGAGCCAGGCGTGTGCTGCAAATACAAAACTCAAAGTAGGGTTTTATTTAGCTACGTGACAACACATTTATTTCATATATAGACTTTATAGAAATGTTGTTATAATCTGATTTATATGTGTTTTGTGTGTTCGGTCTATGGATTTTGATAAGATGTTAGCTTAAGATTGTAGTGTTGTCATGTTAATAAAATTTCACTCTTCCTTTTGATAGTAACAAATAAGCTTAAACTCAAGTTTGATTTCATTACAAAATAATAGTACGTAGTTCAATGTTCTATGTGGTCTTATACTAGTTCTGATAATGCTTCTGGCTTGATACTTGCTCAAATAAGTATCTAGTTTTAGTATGTATCTGATTTTTCTATTCGGTTCAAGTGTTTTTATATAACCAATTTAAAACAATTTGAGCTGACCAAAGTGCTTCACATAAAAGTCAACAAAAAAACAAATATACAGATAACACGATCCATAGGAAAAGAACAATAAAACACCTGTATATCCTGTCTAGCTAGTATTAAATGCCAGGGAGAAGAGGTGGGTTTTCAGTCTAGTCTTAAACTGCGTTAAAGACTGAGAGGATCTGACAGGCAGAGGGCGCTGTTCCATAGTCTGGCACTTCTGGTCTTGAGCCTGGTCGGCAGAGGGCCTGTTCCATAGTCTGGCACTTCTGGTCTTGAGCCTGGTCAGCTGACCTCAGGGCTCTGGGCGGAGTATAGAGCTGCAGTAACTCCCTCAAATAAAGAGGACCCATAGAGCGCACACATTTAAAGACAATTAATAACATTTTGAATTGTTATTGTGAAATACGGAGCTTTTAGTTTTTGTCAGCAGACGGGTTTTGGATACTTTTCGCAACCCCGTAAGATCGTTGCGTTTTCATTGTTTAGCCATTCAACAAATACATCAGTAGACATCACAAAACACATTTAGAATCCATTAAAACGGCATTCTTGGCAGCGCGTTCTCTATAGTGAGAGCGATCGATTACCTGGAGTGGTCTGACATTTACGTCTGAGCTGCTGTTTTCTGCCATTCACAAAACTCAAGGCATGTGTTTAACAGGTCCACAGCTCTGACCAGCAGCAGGTCTATGGGATAACAATGAGGGATGTGCTCCACTGCTTTCCCTGTATACACCTGTCCAGTGTGACAGCTGCCAGGACAAATGCCAATCCATATCTGCCCATATTATGCACTCGTATACAAACAGGCTCGATATTAATATGTCATAAATCAATCAAACTTGACAGCAGGACAGTCCAGGAAAAGTACGGCTCCTGTGGTCAACTGGATAAACAACAGAAATCCCTGATAAAAATAAAATTCAGTTAAGTTATTGGGTGTGCAGTGACTTTATAAAAAAAAAAAAAAAATGCTGAATACAACTGTGCCATAATATGTAAAAAAAAAAAAAAATGTGTTGAGATTGTAAAATACTTATTTACTTATTTTAAATTAATTACTTTTAAATAAATAAATACAATGAAGACCATCTAGTTTACAATATTTTAGTTTGCTTGTAAAAAAAAAAAAAAAAAAAAAAAAATCAAGTTTATTCAGGAAGGGCATCCGGCATAAACCTATTCCACATAAAATTGATGCTTACTGTCGGTACGGCGAAGCGTTTTTGCGCTGACTTCCTAAACGTTATCTGTATTCCTGAGTGGAGACAGAAGTGACACAGAATGGTCCTGTCTAAACCAGCGCTGATGACTTGTGGGCACTAGGGGGAGCTGTGACTGGCAGACTCAATCCAACTGTATATAGAAAACACTTAGACCTATAAAAATATCAGATTTTTCTATCACAGTTTAGCCTTTCTAATTTAGTGTTGTCATGATTCCAAAATGTCTAACTCAAAGAATGGGCTCAACACCAACACCATAATGATAATTAAAACGGTCTTTTTTTTTTTTTTTTTTAACAATAAGAGAAAGTAATTTTAAACACAAAATAGTAGTACTTTCTTTATGTTGTCGTGTGGTCTTGTACTAGTTCTTATAACGCTCAACATCATTCTAAAATAGTTTTCAGGAAAGGTCCAATTTGTATCAATACTTGCTCAAAGTAGTATCTAGGCTACTTTACGTTTTAGAATTGATAAGTCTCTGATTTCCAATAACTTTGACAACCCTAGTGCTAACGTAGTCTGTTTGGTCCTCTTCTAGTCCTGGTTTAGTCCTGGTCTAGTCTAAGTTTAGTCCTGGTCTAGTTTAGGTTTAGTTCCGGATTTATTCCCAGTGTAATTTGACTGGATTTTGACTCTTCCTGTTTGAATTTTCAGTTTCGTTTGATTACAAAGTCCCACGTGTACCTTGACCTTCTCTCCCACTCGACTGTTAGCTTAGCCGTTCTCAGTGTAACCCTGGTGCTAATGTAGTCTCAGTTTGGTCCTGTTCTAGCCCTGGTTTAATCCTGGTCTAACCTAGGTTTAGTTCCGGATTTATTCCCAGTTTAATTTGCCTGGATTTTGACTCTTCCTGTTTGAATTTTCCGCTTCGTATGTTATAAAGTCCCACCTGTACCATGACCCTCTCGCCTCCCACTGTTAGCTTGTCCCAGCACATGTCTAATAGTGTCTCGTGTCTATTGTCAGTGTGAGAATAGGGCCTCACCCCTCGCTGTGCTGTGTATGGCTGTGGACATCTCCAGAGGAATTAGAATATTAAAGCCGGCCGTGTAACCTCTGAAGCTGCAGGCGGCTCCGGCTTTTCACCGATCGTCTGAGCTCGTCTCCCTGGAAAGCCGTTGTCCTTGAGAAGAAAGTTACACAGGTAGGAGGAGCATGAGGCAAGAGTTCCATTACAATGACATTTATCTGAGTTTATTTATGTTTTTGTATCTGTTGTGTAATAGTTGATGATTATGTAGGTCATTTTGTTTGCTATTTTTGGATCTTTTTGGCCCCAAGACCCATAAAGCTGTCATTTACACACAGGGCTTGGGATTTTAGTGGACAAACCCATTTACACCAAAGTCATGTGAGTTCAAGAGTTTTAAATGGGCCATATTACGCTATTTTCAGATCTATGTTCTAATGTTGTTTCCTCATCACAAACATACTTGGAGTTGTGTTTTGTTGTGCATTCACACGTTTACCACACAAACCTTGCATATTTAGGCTGAGTTCTTCTCTCAAACAGAAAACACTTGTTCCACCTTGTGATGTCATGTGGTAATACAGGAAGTGCTCCACTGTGTATTTAAACTCCATACACTTTCACTAGAATCATTTGGATCCTCCTCAGCCCTGGAATTGCCAATCTCAACTGAACTAAAGGTAAAAGGTAAATGTTAACTTGAAAACTACAGCTTCATGACATCACAAAGTGGAACAGAGCAATTTTGGAGATGTAGAGAGACTAATAATAAAGTGTTACTCAAACATGTGTGAATTAGAGAGACTATAATAAAGTGTTACTCAAACATGTGTGAATGAAACAAAACACAACTCCAGGTATGTTTTTCAGGAGGTAACAGCATTAGAACATGGCTTAAAGGTCACAAGAGTCAATTTCGTGTAATATAGGACCTTTAAAGATATATGTAGGTGTAAAGGATTTTATATTTTATATTGCTTATTTTACTATTTTATCAAAGTATATTTCAAAGTGTATTCTTATTGTGCAAACTGTAATTTTCGAATGTTCTTCTTTCTGTCATGTAAAACTGCGCACAGCCGTTTCCAGTAATAACTTGTGTGAGACACGGTTCTCAGAAAATGGTGTTTACATAATTGTATGTAACCTCCCACTTGTTCATGTAAGAGTCGAAGTCAATAAAAAGGAAGTAAAGGGAAGTGGCTCTTCGGTAGCCTGGGACGAGCTGTAACAAGCGCCACTACCCCTTGCTGCAAGTAAAACGAGACTAGTGTCTGCCTTCTGTGTTTTATCCTATAGCTAACGAGACTAGGTCTGCCTTCTGTGTTTTATCCTATAGCTAGATGAATAGTTAGAGGAAGTTCTGGTAAAGCGCTTACTAATTTCTTGGAGTAAATAATGTAGTTTATGAGCATGTAGTAGAAGTTGTCATTTACAGAAACCAAAAAAGCTTTTCAAAACACGCACAATCTTTGCCAGGAGAATTAGGCAATGAAGATCCTAATTCAAATTCAGTTGGATGATGCTCCAGTCAAGCTCCTAATCATCCTACAAAATATGAATGAAAGTGACTTAGTACCATAGACTGTATATATAAACGGGCATAGCTAACCTGCTAGCTGCCTCGCTCCAAATAGGAAGTGACCATGGGCGAGCTTCTGGCTCCATCAACTCTGGCTCAAATTCACTTTACATTAGAAAACTGTGGCTCCTCTCTGTAACTGCTGCTGTCAGGCTCGTCATTTTGGTCTTAAAATGTTCGTATTAACCCGCTCTACATGATCCTGGTATTTTTACTTCACTATTGTGTCCGTAAATCAAGATAGGAACATTAATAAGAGACAAATCAGCTGCCTTCTTTCCCAGAGGTTGCTCCCGCTAGCGTTTAACAGCGTTGCTAAGGGGGAAGAGGCGTTACCTTTAGCAGCTTCAACCCAAATTGGCTTTTTGGTTGCTACAATACTCACGGTCGGAATTCCAAATGTGAAACTCGGCTCCAAATTCGCCCCTATAACTGCTTTAGCCTTGACGAGCTTCATTTGACTGGAGCCGAACGCTGTGAGTGACGTCACACTCACTTAGTCCAGTCTATGATTAGTACAAGGACAAACCCCCAATAGAACTAAGCGTGAGCGTAAATCAGAAGTAGCTCTTGAGAACCAAAACCAACTCTTAAGTGTCTACATTTCTGTTCTATGACCTCACGATAATTTCCAAAAGATTATGGCTTATTTTAGTCTGTCTTATCACCTGTCTCATATTGCCACAAACCTAATGCTATTTAAAGTCAGAGAGTCACCGAGCGTCTGCTGCCCATTGAATTGTAAATGAATGCACCGCGCTCAGTTTTAATCAAAGCTAAACATCCAGAAACCAACCTGTAGCCGTGGGTTGGATCTGCTGTTTGTCAGTGGGAAAAAGGTGTTGCATTCATCAAAGGGAGACATAACCAAGCATAGCACTGCTCATTTAGCATCATTTGAATATATCTGAGCCAACGGCATCCCATCATGCACCGCTGGGTTTCACACTGACGCCAAGGAAATTCGTAACAAGTGAAGTAAAACAAATTGACAGATGAAGTCAAATAAATGGCCAATTATACAAGGCGTAAACGGGTCTAAGTATTTAGCATTTGACCCATAATGCCACAGTGTAGCGACAAGGGACCTTCTCCAGATCTTGATCAACTTTTTCCCGAACATCGAGCTGGAGGAATAGCCTTGTCTTTATATGTTTTAGAATGTGTGTAAAATTTCAGTAACTATAAAAATATATGTTCTCTAAAGATGCACAACGTAACTTTCTGGTGGGAGATCTGCCCTCTCTCCAGATTTTCCAGAATGTGGCATTAAGTTGCAGGCGTATTTATTGTTATTGCTCCTGCCAGCGTTAGCATCAGGTTTGATTGACTGCGTTGCTACGTGTCCGCTCACTGCTAAACTAGCGGTGAAGGTGGGAAGGGGCGTTATCTTCAGCAGCCTCGCTCCGGATTGGCTCTTTGGTTGCTATGATACTCGCAGTCAAAGTTCCAAATACGGAACCCGGCTCCAAATTGGCGCCTATAACTGCTCCAGCCTCAATGAGCTTCATTTAACTGGAGCCGAACGCTGTGGGTGACGTCACACTCCCTTAGTCCACTTCTTTATACAGTCTTCACCTTCCTCCAGGAAAGTTTCAGTGCAAAACAAAACAACTTCAGACAACTTCAGTTCACTAGTTACTCAGGCAACAGTTACCGAGATCAAACCGTAATCACTCTTTCGATGACTTCTATCCCAATTTACAACTATTCTAAACCAAAATAGCATTTTTACACTGAAATTAGACAAAAATATACTCTGCCACCTTCTCTGAACCCACGTGTGCTGCTAAAACTGTCACTGGAATCACTGAAGCAGAAATGAAAAATGTCAAACTGTACCTCAAAATGGCAGACTTCAAACTCCTGCAGTGCACCTCAGGTTACAGTAAACTTCAAATACTCCTCAACCACAAACAAAGCAGGGGTCTATGTCTCTCCAAAGCTTTAAACTTGTACAATTCCTAAAATATCCAACTTAGCAATGGGATTTGAATGCCACACTGCTGTCATTCCTGTTGAAAATCTGGCAACAATTTTCCAATTTTAGCAGTTACTCTAAAAACGTATCGATTAACTGGTATTGAGACATCTAGGAGAGTTAGTGGGAGTACATACATTTTAGATTGGTTGAAAAGAAATGAGAACCAAGATGTCCGAAATTCCCTAATGCATAATACAGGACACCTCAGCATTCACTTAAACCTGTGCCAATGGATTCAAAGTCATTACACTGCCGAAGGTGTTGTTGAGGTTCTATTGCACGGCACAATTAGCATTTAGATCAAGTCCAAGGGAGGCGCATGAGGACAGGCCCGAGAGACGAGATGATGGAGGGGGGCTGAGTGAAGGCACGTTCGAGTAAGACGGGCGAGTATTTGTCACATTGTGGGGACGAAAATCTGTAAACACACGCGATTCATGACGACCGACCAACATATATGGAGAAAAATCAGGTCCCCGTGACATAAATACTTTATTATTAGATCAACAACATGTTTTCAAGTTCAGATATGGGTTAAAATAGGTTAAGGTTACGCAAGTAGTAACTATAACAAATGGTCATATTTATATAGAGCTTTTCCACCTTCAAGGCACACAAAGCGCTTTACGTCAACGAACCGCTCACCCATTCACACACACATTCACACACCAGTGTACGCAGACACTGGGGACGAGGTGGCTTGAGCGTCTTGCCCAAGGACATAACAACAGTATTCATTTGTGGGAGCTGGAATGACACCGCCAAACCGTGGGTCAGTGGATCTGGCCGCTCTACCGATGATGTTTATGTTGAGAACAGGATTCTAACCGTCAACCTTCGGATCAGTGGACAAACAGCAACTGAGCTACTGTCACCACTATGTTTAAGGTCGGGATGAGTCTCCAGGAAATTGCTGTAAGTCAATGCTGTAATGTCCCCAAGAAGCATGGAAACCAAACCTGAGTATGAGTGTGTGTTTAAGATATTTTTTGTAGCAGAATTTGTAAATATTAATACAAATCTAAGTACTGGGGGTCAAATTTTGCTACAGATGTTAAAGTTGTTGGATCATTGTTGAATTGTAATGATATAAAGCACCATCTATGGCTCAAGCAAAGACATTCTAGTCCAGATGTTGTAATTTTCTTTCCAGCCCAGACGTCTGGTGATATGATCTGAACTGGGACATAAGGATAAGTGCTGTGTGGAGTCCTGATTGCATATCATTACCAAGACAATACTGTCCACTCTACAGGTAACTGTCCTCACACTGGGCCAGCTTGAAATATAGAACCACAGATGTATACGGTTTCCTTTGGGAGCTGCTATGTCTGAAGCACGATTACAGTTTTAGTTACTATTTTTCATCCTAAATGGAGCTCAACAGTTCCATCCATTTAATAAGTACATTTCCCATTCATTTTACCCATAGTCTTTTCAAACATGTAAAAGAGTTCAAAGGCACGACAGAGGCTAACCAGCTGTGTGGTAACTAATGTGCAGAATGGAGTTGTTTTCAGTCCAAAAAAAACACAATTTAAACTTAAAATTTTGAAAAAATATTTTAATAATTTTGCGGTTTCTAGCATTTCAGAAACAGATTTGACATAGCTTTATAGT
>KN473748.1:8702-20511 GCA_000787095.1 Periophthalmodon schlosseri
AATCCTGTTAGCAGACAGGAGCTCAGTGAGTATTTGCAGTAAGTCTGAGCCTGGTGAATGGTGAGATGGTCCAAAACAAATTCTTTTGCAAAGTGAATGCCATTCATGGTGAAGTTGTGGGGAGACTGCCCATGAAGATAATAAAACATTATTAGTGGCTCTCAAACTTTAGATACCAACTCAAGTCCACTCCCAGCCACCAGGGGGAGCACTTCTCTATCCCCTGTTTAAAAGGACTCAGCGGGGACGTCCCAAATGAGAAAAACAAACTGCAAAAAAATGATACAATCTTCAGAGAGTTAGAAATCAATATTAGAAGAGCATTGAGTGCCACACTGATTTATGATACTACTTAAAGCCACAATATACAACTTTTTAGCCAAAAATTAGACACTTAAAATAATGTTTTTTGTCATTTTGGTTATGTTTATTTCACTGAAGACGATACAAAAACATGCGTCCTTACTCTGAGCCGGCTTACTTCCTCACAAACCTGACTCTTATTTGGCCTGCTTGTTTCCAAGGAAATGCTGTTCCTTTGGCTATAATCTTCCTCAAAACATATCTGTCTCCATGGAGAATGTTCCAGAGTATGGTTCTAACTTTCTATTTCTATGGAATCATACATCATACACAAGAAAAGATTGGGATGATTGGGGGGGTTTATTGCCTATAAGCTCCATAATTGAAAGGTTAAGGACTACTATTCATTCTCTGCATTTGACCCATCCTTCAATGCCTCTGGGGCAACCTGTCAGGAGCAGCGCCCAGGGACCCATCTTCAGATCTTGGGTTAGGCTTGGTCAGACACAGGACTACCTTAGCTGGAGGATTTTACCTATTATGCGTGTTTTGGGTTGACTGGAGAGCATGGAGACAACCCACCCAGACACAGGGAGGACATGCAAACTCTCCATATAAAAACCCCAAACACATATAGAACTAGGGTTGTCAAAAGTATTACAAATCAGATACTAATCGATACTGATTTGAGCAAGTATTGATACTAAAAAGTCACATTAACAGGACAAAATCTGATCACAGTTTTAGTATGTGTTTGAGCTTTATCAGCAGTTATAAGATCTCATGGGAACGTAAAGAAAGTACTATTATTTTGTGTATGAAAATTACATTCTATTACTAAAGAGGGAGCATTTTTTATCTTCATTGTGGCATCGTAATCAGTATCGAGTACTGAGTGAATTCCTTAGTATCGAAATCGAGTTTGAAACTCTATAGAATACAACCTATCAGCAAGATTTGATTTGTGTTTGGCATTTTCTTGTTGATTTATCAGATTGTGTGCATCATTCGCAAGTCTCTCTTTGACAGTTGTGTTTCGCAGTAATCCTCTGGGCATTTGAAACCTGTTTTCTTCACTTTTCTGATAAACATTTTATCTGCCTCAGCCCACGCACTTTCATTTGATGTGGCTCCATTAAAGACACAGGGAAATGCAGGTTTAAAGTATTATGGACTGCATTTGTGTCGAAGAATACTTTTAAGTGCTGCTAAAAATGTTAGTTGTCAAAGCGTACAGGTGCAAGAAAAAATAATACTTGCGCTACAAATGCACACTTACTTTACATTTGTTTTTCTGTGACAAAAAGCTCGTGTCCTGTTGCCCCTGTCTGAATCCTCCACTTTGAAGGTCTTATATTACGCAAAATTGACTCTTTTGGGCTTTAAGCGATGTTAGAATGGTGTTACCTCATCAAAAACATACCTGGAGTGTGTTTTGTTTCATTTGTACGTTTGAGTAACCCTTTATTATTAGTCTGTCTGCATCTCCCAGGCTAAAAACGCTCTATTCCACCGAGTGATGTCATGTAGTGGTAGTTTTCAAGTTAACAGCTACTTTTTAACTTTTGTTCAGTAAAGATTGGCAGTTCCAGGGATGAAATGATCCAAATTATTCTAGTGAAGATGTATAGAGTTTAAAAGCACAGTGAAGTACTTCCTGTATTACCACATGACATCACAAAGTGTTTTCCGTTTGAGAGAAGAACTCAACCTAAATATGCAGGGGTTGTGTGTTAAACATGAGTGAATGAAACAAAACACAACCAGGTATGTTTTTTACAAGGACATTATAACATAGATCCAAAATTAGCATAATATAGGCCCTTTAAAGTACTATTTAATTTAGGGAGTTAATTACAGTAGATTAAAATATGGGGGGACAGTGGCTCAAGTAGAACAGCAATGATCTTAGAAGATTGGGGATTCAAGCACTGTATTGTTCTAGTGTCCTTGGGCAAGACACTTCATCCATCTTTTCTTAGTAGGAATGTCGCAAAGGCAGTTGGTGCAGATTGGCAATGTGTGAGAATCCAATCCAATTTGCATAGCACTTTTTTATAAACGAGACAGTTTGTGTTGGACATAATAGCAATGAAAAAAATAAAAGCTCAAGCTCTAAAAAAGCTCTAAAAACTGCCATAAGGAAACAAATGGGTCTTTTTAAAAGGTGCATTATGTAACTTTTCTGATGGAGAGTCTACCACCTGCTTGATTTACGGACAAAATAGCCAAATAACAGCACAATTATCACGTAGCACAGATTAATACAAACATTTTAAGAGTAAAATGATGAGCCTGACAGCAGCAGTTATGGAGAAAGGGGCAACAGTTTTTCAGTAGAAAGTGAATTGGAGCCAGAGTTGATGGAGCTGGAAGCCCTGGAGCTTTGGAACGTTGCATCTAGCAGGTTAGCTATGTCAATTTATATATATAGTTTATGGTCAGATCTGTGGAGTGGCAAACCTGCTCACGGTAAGAATGGATGCTTTTCTAGATATTTTTGAAGCAAAAACACCTGTTATTGAATACGTAGAGTCCAAGTTTAATGTCATGCTGTGGAATATTTCAGGCAAAGCAATAACTTACAAGCAGGTGACAAACCCACCACTAGAAAAGTTACACAGTGCACCTTTAACTGAGAAATCCACAGCCTGCCCTCTGTCAGTAAAATAATACAGTGCAGTTTGGAGCAAAGTTCAGACTTAGAAGGAACGAATTTGACTATTTTTGTTATTTAAGATCAGGAGATTAATATTTGAAAGACATTTATCTAGTTTCTGTTCTGTCAAAAAAAAAAAAAAAGTGAAATGAATACATGGGAAATTGGGTTCATTTTTGAGTCATATTGCCTCATCCGGCTTGTGCAGTGACCAATAAAATGCCTCAGTGATAAAGATAACTGTTTACAGCGTTATTCAGCTGTTTCTGAGTCATACTAAAACACAAGTCTCTTCAGAGCAAACAACAGGAAACAATCAATGTAATTACTGAGGGGCTTTGACGTTTCATCGATTCAGACTTTGTTTTTCTGTTTAATAAAATCACAAAATTGCTCCTTTCAAAACAAGCCCCGTCCAGCTGCCTTCAAAAGAATTTCTCAATCTCTCTGTGTAAATTGCTTCTGACACATGTTTCAACTATGATAAAATTAGAATCTGTGAGGCCAGCTGTTTTGTCAGTCTTCATTCATTTCTAGAACGCACACATTTTTGGTTTTTGATTGGAAATTTGGTACTTTAATTCAGAGCTTCCGGATACGCTGGAGAATACATTGGTAAAGTGTATTCTGAATGGGCACGTTTTAATTTCGCTGAATTCTGAGGCCCTCAATGGAAAAATAATTGCCAGTTATGCAGTCATTTTAAATTGGTGAAACTGGTGCTGCAATTTGCTTTTAAGTGAGCTGACCACTTAAAACCAATCATGCCTCTTCTTCTTTGCACTTTACTTCCACTAGTAACACAATTATTCACTTAAGCACATCAGTTTGATCATATGTGTGCTTTGTTTTGACACGCTGGTATAACATTTTTACTCAGGATGCCCTTCCATGTGCAAGCCTGGCTTTGAGTTTTACTAAATCACAATGAGTCAAAAGCAGTGTTATACTTGACCAAGCTCGGATGAATTGTCAGGGTTGTTGGGGAGGGCATCTGGGGTTAACAAATTCTGTAACTATCATGAGACGGATTGATTAGGTGACGGTGGAAGGTGAAAGACTATGCCTGTATTTACCACAGATTAGTCTGATCATGTACTATTCATCCTTCAACCCCCTCAAACACTTTTAAAACAGCCCATTGGCCACAACTGTATCATATAAAAGTCTGACCACACATATTAAGTCCAGATTTTCCTTGTAAGGACTCAACAGTTTCCCATCTACATCCTCTCTCTCTCTCTCTTTCCTCATATCTCTTACTCTCTTTCTCTCTTCCCTTGTATTTTTCTTCTTCTTGTTATAAATGTGCCCTATAAATAAATTTCGATTTGATTTGATTTCCCTCCGTATCTCCCTTCCTCTTTTCTCCTTTTTCTTTCCTCACTCCGTCTAACTTTTTTTTCTTCATTCTCTCCCTCTCCTCTCACTTCTCTCTCGCTTCTTTGTCCCCTCTTTTTATTTTCCAGTCTTCTCTATCCCATTCCTTCCCTTTCTTTTCTTTCTCATATTCTTTATCCCTCCCGCTCTCTCTCTCTATCCTTTCTTTATCTCTTGCCCTCTTCCCAGTCTTTCTCTCTTTTTACCCGCTTTTCTGTCTCTCTTCTTTCTTTCCTCTTTCCTCCCCCGCTTCTTTTCACAATTTATTGTCTGTCTCTTTCTCTCTTCCTCCCTCACTCTCCTTTGTCTCTCTCCTTTCTCTCCTCTTACACTTCTCTCTCTCCCCCACTTTCTTTCTATTTCCCCAGTCTCCTCCCTTTCACTTCACTCACTTCCCTCTCACTTTCTTCCCCACCCCCTCTCCTTGACCTCCCTTTTCTGTCTGTCCACCCCTCTCCCTTTCTCTTCTTTCTTCTCTCTCTCTCCTTCTTTCTTCTCATTTTCTTTCTCTCTCCCTCTTCTTCTCACCTATCTCAGTAGCTCAGTTGGTAGAGTGTTTGTCCAGTGAATCCAAGGATTGGTGGTTCAAAACCCGCTCTCTCCCTCTTCTTCTCTTCTTCTCACCTATCTCAGTATCTCAGTTGGTAGAGTCCAGTGAATCCAAGGATTGGTGGTTCAAAACCCGCTCTCGATGTAAACATCATTGGTTGAGCGGTCAGATCCACTGACCCACAGGTTGGCGATGCAATTCCAGCTTCCACAGATCAACGCTGTTGTAGTGTCCTTGGGCAAGACACTTAACCCACCTTGCCAGTGTGAATGGGTGCTTTGAGTGCCTTGAAAGTGGAAAAGCTATATATTTATAAAACAAAAACTGACCATTTACAATTTCTCTCTCCCTCTCCTTTCTCTTTCTTATTTCTTACCCCTCTCTCTCCCCCTAACTTTCTTTTTATTCCCCCAGACTCCACCCTTCTCAATCCACCTCCCCCCACCCCCTTTCTCTCACTTCTTCTCTCTCCACCCCTCTCCTCTCTCTCTCTCTCTCCCTTTCTCCCCCTCTTTCCTTCTGTCTCTTCCAGCTCCTCGTGTTTGCATAAGGAAACTGGGTCTAACACCACAGTGAGAGACCAGAGCAAACAGCAGGGTCCTGGAGGGAACAGTCCTTTCTCTGTTCAAAACCCAACAAATCCTCACTACATTTTTACACTTTTACTCCATCAACCAAACCATGAACCGGCTCTGTCTCTCCTCTCTGGGTGTCTTCTTGCTCCTGGTTGGCTACACGTCTGCAGGTAAGGCTCTGACACACCTGTAGGAGCTGTAGGTAGGGTAAAGAAAAACATGCTAACAGGCTATTACATTAGCATTTTTTAGGTCCTATAACAACTTGAGGAAATGTGTAGCCTGCTCCACCCAGTCTCTAAGGCGCTGCTGTGCAGTAGTGGAAGAACTACTCAATTATGTTAAGGTACAGATATAGGAGCAAACATTTTATTCAAGTAAAAACATAACATATAAATAACTACTTAAGTAAAAGTTTTGAAGTACATGCTTAAAAATGTACTTTTAGGGTAAAAAGTAAAGGCATTTTGCTTACATTTTTGATAACTGAAACCTGAAATCTGGTGATCTTGATAAAGAATTGTCTTGATTTTTAGTCAGTAGGGCAACTGATTCAATTTCTCCCTGTTTCTAGACATTTTAATGTGTATATTTTTATTTATTGTTATTTTTTTTACTTTTTGCTCAAAGTCAGGCTTTAAACTAAAGTACTTTAGGCAGGATGACACCATGACATGCTAAAAATAACCCCCCAGACCATACTGAAAGTACTTTTTTACTTTACCTGTTGAAAAATGTAGTGGAGTAGAAAGTACAGGTACCTCCTCGCTGATATTGTGAATTAAAATTAAAAAGTATCCGCTGTAAAATGTACTTAAGTAAAGCACAGATACCTAAAGATTTTACCTTAACACAGTACTTTTACTTCTGTACTTAGTTACTTTCCACCACTGTCGCTGTATGCGTGTTTTTTTGTATTTTCCATTCCATTAAGTTTGGTGTTTTTTTGTTGCTTTGTTTTTATTTTTTCACACCAAATTCACACGGCAGAATACAACTTAACGTATTACAGAAATGAACTCCTCTGCTGGATGCTCCCTGTAAAACATGGGTCCTTATTTTACATTCAAGTGAACCATAACATCTGTTTCCTATCACTACAACAGCGCAGCTCTACACCTAATCTAATATTCTGTCAAAAAGTCCCAAAAAAACAACTTTCCCCCTCTGCCCATCTACCTATCTACCCATCCACCCCTCTGCTACAGCTGTCCATCTGGGAGAGAGGAGCAGGCTGGGGCTCTGTTTACTGCGTTGGACTGAAAAAGAGAGAGATTAACCAAACTTTGTCACAGGCCAAATCTGAGGAGGTCCAAATGTGATCACAATGACTTCATACAACAAGAATGAACAACTGCATGTAGTACTCGAACTAAAGTTACTGCTAAACTGGGCAGGCTCAGTGTAAGAGACTTAGAAGATTAGGGTTAAACATTAGGGTTAAGACATATGGGTGAAACAGTGTTGGAATGTAACTAAATACATGTACCATAAATATGTATTCAAAATACTCTTTTTGAGTAACTGTATTCCAGTACTGTTAATTCAGTGATATTAAGAACACAGTATACTTTGTGACAATCAAAGGAGTTGATGGCGGTTCTTCATCATGGAGTTTAGGCGTCAGTATTAGTAAGAAAAACAGCTCTTGTGGAACATTTTCCTTCCCTAATCAGTGATTTCAAAAACAGTGTCCAGACGATTACCTTTGAAACCATCGACCACTTCTGGATGAATGAGGGATTACACCCGCTTCTTTCTAATCAGTGTTAAATAAATGCATAGCAAATGGTCCAACAAACGTATGAAGCAGTTTTTAGTCTATGTATCGTTGTCAACTTAAAGTGACACTATTCAGAAGAATCTGGTACTCTGATTAGACCATGTAATGCATTACAAAATACATTTTAATGCAAGTCTCAGTATTCTGTAACGGAATACATTTATTCTTTCCATCACTGTGGTTAAATCAGAAAACACTGATATATTGATGTGTTATGAGGGGGAAAACAACAACATGTTTGGGAACTAAATTGGCAACTAAGACATTGTATTCTGAGTTTCAATGACATTTTTCTTGGAGAGTAAAGCACAAATTTGTTCCTATTTTAAATTTTGAGGTTTTTAGTCTATACAATCTTATAAATATTATAAAAGTCAATTGGTTTTATAGAATGCAAGTGTGAAAATAGCTAATATTAGAACACATGCAAAACTGAGACCAGACTATATTCTTCAAATTTCCATCTAAATATGTCAAGACAGTACTCGATCATGGGTTTCAAACAGTAGTCAGTAACTTATCTATAATTGTCCAAATGTATTCGTCATAAAGTCCATAAATGCTGTCATTGTCTGTTTCACTCACTTGTGAAATCAATATAAAAGCCACACATAAAACTGACAGAAAGAGATCGTCTAAAATCCAAAGACAAAGCGATAGTTTTCCATCTACTTTTTAGACTTAACACAAGTCGTACTTTCCCCTGATCAGCAGAATATCTCTAAAACCTCAGCTGTGTGTCTGTGCCAGGGCCTGTTCTTGCGGTCAGACTGCTGTGCTACATTTCACAGTAAAAGCCCCCCACAGAGACCCAGGAAGAGTCTGCTTCTTCAAAATAAAGGCCTGATTTATGTGGGTGCTGTGAGAGATCCAAACCGAAACACTATTCTGTTTGAGTTTGTTGCTCGAGTGACTGAACTTTTGCTGTTCTAAAAAGACATGAACTGGGTCAGATGTTGAAAAAATATGTGCTATTGTGGAAGCTAGATCAATCTTCTAGCAATTAGAGAGGAAACATTTTTAGTCTACACTAAAATTAAAAAAAAAAAAAATTATGTCAGCTGGACTAAACGTTTTAGAGTGAAGATGTTTCTGAATTGCTGGTGGACACTGCCTTATATCTGTCTGAAGGGAGGAGTTAACTACACTGAAACTAGCACACCTATGTGTATACAGTTTTTATTTGTTGGCTAGGTCTATTGAACTACACTAAGTGTAAACGGTGCCTGAGTCATATTTTGCATAATCGTTCAGGCCCCTAATGGGTGCTCTCACACCTATTAGCATACTGGCTATCACTATTGTTTTCCTCATTTTGATTTAGATTTGATGGAGTTGGCCACTTGGATGAGCAGATTGCGTTGGATGAGCCACTTGGATTGGAAGCTGTTTGGATGAGCGGCAAAACAGCTTCACTCTAAAACTTTTGTCCAGTTAACAGACTAGAATTTTTCGTTTGCTGTGAATCATACCTGGACGACTGAGGGATTACACAGACATAAAATAAAACAAGTAAACATTAAAGTAGAAGGGACCTAAGTGTGCAGACAATGAATGAAAGAAACGTGGAGCTTAGACCTTGGTAGATGAGATGCAATTTTGGAGTATCATAGTATATTTTTAAGTAAAATATACTATGATAGTATATTTTTAAGTAAAATATTTTCTCAGAAAGTAGATACATACATAAAGTATGCTTTATACATGTTGGCTGTTTTATTAGTGATTTAGCAGTAGAGGTAGCTATCTACCAAGGTTTTGTGCTAGAGCTAAATTACTAAATGTCCCTAAACAACTACAGCTTTTGACCTGCATGTATCTGGTCTGATCGGTTAGAGCATACTCTAGTAGTGATTATGAGGAACAGATGGAGAGGCTGAGGAGGCTGATAGCTTTGCTGCTGCGGTAGAGATGGGCTGGAGGAGGTTTACAGGGTACCGGAGAGAAGGTTGATTGTGTGTGTATTCTTTTTGGGTGTCGCTCTACTGCTGAGGCACTGGGTACATTTACATGGCAAGAATCAGCTAAACCAAAAATTAAATCTGACTTTTTATCTGACTAATCTGAGTAATCCAAAGCATGTGGTGACACTTACCAGTTAATTAGTGGATTTTTATACTGTATTTACAAGATGGCATCATATTTTTCCTATTTTGTATAATCTTCCTTATTAAACCTGCACAGGAGTGAACAATCTGAAAGAAATCAGATTACTCACATCAGATTATTACATGACATTTCAATAATCTGATAACTCCAGTTCAGAAATCAGATAATGATCCGGTTTGCGGTGTGAATGTAAACATAGCTACTAGTGCACATAACATTTTCTTTAGATTTGTAAATCCTTTATAGCTAACTTCAGATTGGATTTTCCTTAAGCACAGTTCTTAAAGGACCCATGTTACACTATTTTCTGATCTATGTTATAATATTTCCTCATCAAAAACATACCTGGACTTTTGTTTTGTTTCATTCACACATGTTTAACCAGCAAATCCTGCATATTTAGGATGAGTTTTTCTCTCAAACTGAAAACACTCCACTATGCTCCACTGTGTTTTTAAACTCCATACACTTTCACTAAAATCATTTGGATAATTTTAGCTCTGGAATTGCCAATCTCTACTGAACAAGAGGTAAAAGGAGCTGTTAACTTGTGGTCTACGGCTTCATGACATCACAAGGGGGAACAAAGAATTTTGAGCTGTGGAGATGTAGACAGACTAATAATAAAGGGTCACTCAAACATGTGTGAATGAAACAAAATAGAGATCGACCGATATGGGTTTTTTCATGGCCGATGCCAATACTAATCATTTAGAATACAGAGCAATTAATGACAGATAAACTCTGCCGATATTTTTGGGCTGATATGTAGCGCCTGTGTAGATTATTTTCCCCAAATTATGTAATTTAAATTTACTACAAACTCCCCCCAAGCCCTTTTTTACCAAAAACCTATAAGAGAGCTGCGTTGTCACATTTTGTGCAGCTATCTCTTCATATTAAAGTGTTAAAATAAAGCTTTGTGTGTATTTTTTAAGCAGTAGATCGACCAGAACTAAATAGTGGCCTATGCTGAAAATTTAAGGCCAATAGCCGATAAGGTAAAGTCCAAATATTGGCCTGATATATCAGTCTATCTCCAAAACAAAGCACAACTCCTGGTATCTCCTGGTAACAACATTATAACATGCCTTAAAGCTCACAAGAATCAATTTTAGATAATATAGGACTAGCTGCCTTATGGGTAATCTTACAGTGCACATATACAGTTACAGTAGATGGAACTGTAGTCTGTGGTGTGAGTGAGGAGAGGCAGCTCAACAACAGGATGTATAAACTCTTTAAATAAACTTCAAAGTGACACAGATAATTAAAAACACAGCTGGGACTGTGACAGCAGTCCCAGCACATGATGACGTGGCTCTGCACTCCTGAAAATCATATGTACAAGTACAGTAGTTTAAGTGCTTGAATTCATAACCGGCTAATTGAGTTTTAAGGATTATGTTGGTGTAATCCATCCAGGAGTGTTCTGTACCACAGGTTTCCAGGTTTCATGAAAAACCTAGTTACTATTTAAAGCTGGATTATGTAACTTTTCTGATTGAGGGTTCAACAGTTGCTTGTTTCCATGGAAATATTATAGCTTTACCTGGAATGTCCCACAGTATGTCATTAAGCTTGTCTATCCCCAAGGAGACAAGCAGGTGAAGACACCAGGCCAAGTTTAAGATGTGGAGCCGTCCCCTCTCAAAGTAAAAATGCATGTTTTTCCAAGGCATTTTTAATCAATAAAAATGTAATTGGATAAATGGAAGAATTAGAAGTTTAATGTAATACTGCGGCACATTCCTGGGAACGCTATGACATCTCCATGGAGAAAAGCAGGACGTGGACCTTCAAATCTTCATAGCTGTTCAAGTCAATACATGTTCAATTCTTCAATGATGAGATTATCTTGAAAATGATATATTGTACTTATTTTACGTACGTATTTTTAGTTGTGCAGCTTCAACAGGATCACTCTTAGCTTCCCCCATACCACATTTCAATTTCAATAACTGTACATTTATTAATCTATTTAATAAAAAAAAAAAATCTGTTTTATTCCCAGACCCTGATACTGATCTGAGGCCTCGTGCGGTGCGTTCGAGTGTCTGTCAGGAGCATACAAATCTCCACAATCGCATGGACGCCATAGAAAAGGTGGGTCTGTCTAACTTACTGTTACTAAGAAAGACTTGAATGGCAATAGACAAGACACTCTTTTTTTTATTGCTCTTGGGGTATTGCAATCAGTGTGAATTTGCTGTAAAATACTTACCCTCTGGCAGATTACCCTGCAATTTATGTTTTATTTTATATAGCTTTTCTAACAGCTTTCTAATAGTAGTTTTATTAGACACAAGTTTTACATTCAAATTTAGCGTATCTTCAAAACATCAGTTGTGATCATTATTTTGATATTGGCCTGCACTAGATCCAGTGACTAGTTACTGTCAGTACTGGCCTATGTGTATTCCTTATTTTTATACAGGCCTTTTTTTTTT
>JACM01012784.1:0-14127 GCA_000787095.1 Periophthalmodon schlosseri
GACCTCACTGATTGGATGCCACACTGCAATTTTTTTTTTTTAACACGCCCCTTTCAACTAGTTGCCCAATGGCACAGCCTTAAGGGCGTGTATATCATGAATGTTGGGTCTTGTTTGTTTTCTGAGAATCTACTGCACCTACTGGTAACTTGTTTGCCATGTACCTGGATTATTCTGGTTAGTCACATTGTACTGCTATTATTTTGAACAATACTGTAATAGCTCCACATAGTTGCCACGATTAGCAGTGCCTGCACTCTCTTCATTGCCACGAAATGCTACCTGTTGGAAACAGGTTGCATTGAGGAGGTCTTTTAAAATTTCACCGTTTTCCTTTGCCTTTGCATTGTGTAGCCTAATGTTTCCAGGTCTATCTTAGCTTTGAAAACTTTTGGGGTTTCTATCTGACTTTGAATGTGAGTGGCTGATTGTTCGTGCTTATTCAGGCTTCTAGGCAAGTTCTTCATGTCACAATATCCTTTTTGAGTCCAGACATGAGTCCAGTCACTCGTTGAAAATGGAAGACAGGGAAAGCAGAAAAGGCGGGTTCTCGTAGGACATCCACACAGCCAGTTTTTTTGAGTGTACCACTCCGTTTGAAAGGAAAGGGTAACGTTCTTTCCAGTAGTCTGAAGCAAAACTTTCAACTCGGGGTAGGTCTTCCTTTAGTTATAACCTCTTGCTTTGATTGAAAACAGATTTGCAAATCTGTTTATCTTGGAAATGTAATCTTCCATTTTGATAAGGCTGGTTGTAAATAAAAAATAAACGAGTTCAAGAACAAAGAAGATAGCGCAACAGTCTCATGGTCTCAATACGCCTGACTCATGGCAGAGGGCCCATGAGTCAGGCGTATAGTTTGTCTCAACGAGTGAGAACTTTTATTGCTGTTTTATAATCTGCGAGCCTAAACACGTTTCAGAAATACATTTCATACATTATCCAGAATATGGAAATACAGAGCATATCATCAGAGTGTTTTATTTGTTATATACAGAGGGACAGCGACACATTATTTGCATTGCATACCAGCACAGTTTGTGAGGAATTATACTGTGCACCGAGCGGCACAGCAAGGTGCTGCCTCACGGCGCCCCTCCTCCCTGTATTTGAACGGGAGTTACGGGACATGCAAAAATTCGGATATTCTTAATTGAAAAAATATTGTTCCATATTGGATTCAAACAGAAAAGGGGTTTATAATACATACTAGATGGCAAATATTAACATTTACTATATTTTATAATTAATTAATTCATTTTTTTTCCAAGATTGACAGGTGAGGCTCTGCCTCCCCTGAATTCACGTCACTGCTGTAAAGAACATACAGGACTGTACGGGACTGTAAAGAGCAAAACAATTTTTTCATTTCTAATTCCAAGTCTGATTTAAGTTTTTTAACTCCACAAAATGAGGCAAAATTTGAATTTTTACGCAAATTTTCAGTCAGATTTAGTTTACTCAAATACTAAAAATATAGAGGGGATTTTTATTTAGTATCTAATATGTCAATAACAAAAAGAAGCAAGAATTTTAAACCTGCCTCTTTTCATGTTTTTGTTTTGAATGTCCAAAAAATGGTCAATTTCATCAGTTTTTATACATAAATGCCTTATCTTTTTATAAAAAACTCACGTGATGAACTTGTAATACATTTGTAATACACTTTGTTCTGTAGTTCACTTATATTGAAGAAGTTGTTTCAAATTGATATGTCCACATTTAAGATTGTTTCCTTTTCCCCTGCAGTGTCTTGCCTTAAAGGAGTTGTTTCCTTTTCATTTTCCATGCTGAAGTTGTATTTAGAGTGAATCTTGCATGTTTTAGAAACCTCTATTCTCCTGGATTCAAGACGTTATCTACCCCAGTTTTTTTCCCTTCACGGTACGCGGTCACTGTGACATACGCACTTTGTTTCTCAATTTCATTCAAATCAGTGATGCACATAGGATTCTGCAGTGTTGCAGAGTCATTTTGGCACAAATGAAAAAAAATCAGCTCAGTGATCTGCAGCTGTACGTACAAGGGGCCGACAGCATGCGCCACTTTGTTGTGATAACGTTTACAGCGACATACCTTAAAGGGGCACCACAATTTCCCAACCCAGAAATCAGCTTGTTTCTTTTATTAAGTTGTTTTAGTCATGTCATAGATAGTCATAAATTAGAACTATATGGCAGACAATATGTCCTCTTTAAGGTAAATATAAAAATGTTATTGCGCAGCCCTCTGAAACTCATCCAAGGTTTTGTATGCTCGGAATTCATCACATTGTGGGGACTAAAATCTGTACACACTGGCTTCATGGGGACCAAAAATCAGGTCAAGTCAGGTAAAGTCAGTCAATATTAGATGACTGTTTAAAGTTCATATTAAGTTAGGTTAAAGATATCACTTGGAAATTACTGAAGAGGAATATCCCCTCAAAGTATGTTGACCTAACCTGTGTGCCTCCCTCTAGTGGCAGAACTGCACCCTGATCTTTGGTGTGGCGGAGCATCTGGTTCAGCATTTATTGCATGACCACAGTAGCCCCAACATGCAGACGGTCAGGTGCAGGTGGAGGAGCTGCTCCACCTTCTTCTCCACACAGAGAGCAGTGAGACAGGTAACCAAAATGTGTTATCATGGCAGACCTACTTTTTAAGTGCGATATATTGCAGCAGCAAATATACACAATAAACAATAATATTGAAACTAAACCAAAAAGCAGAATTATCCCTTAAAAAGTATTCTAAAGATAAAATATTGTTAAAACTATGAGCTGCAATAAATAAGTAACTGAATGAAAGACTTTAGTAGTTAGTTTCTATAATGAGTCACAGAAGTCCATAATTCAACCTTCTACAGCTCAAATCTTATCGTATTGCAAAGTCAATAACCAAAGATTTCCCACCAATACAAAGCAAAAGTACATACGATAAATATTGGCCCACAAAAATGATTGTTCCATCATGTATTAAATGATAAGTTGATATAGTCATTATCGTGACAGGCCTACTGTAAAGAGCACCATACAGACAGTGCTACAGCCGTGTGCATTCCTCTTGTTTACTAGAATACAAAAAACAGGCCCTGATTTGTTCACTAAAAAGGTAGCATTTGGAGAGCACCTTATAGAACTGTGAACTCATTAAACTGTCCAGCAGCATTTTAGCAGAGTAGGGCTCAGCCATTTGGGAAAAATATCCAGTTGTGATATTTCTGTCAGGCATTGCGATTAGATTTTCACATTTTTGTTTTAGTAATGGGATGCGGTTTCTGTTTTAGTAATGGGATTCTGTTCCAAATTCCCATTTTAAACACGTCCAGGATGACTGAAATATGACTGGCAGACTGTTAGAATCACATGTTTGCATAAAAAACTGCTAACCCAATAGTTTAGATCTGCACAGGGTAAGACTGGATATTTTGTCATTTGTGGAGGAAATTATGGTACTTCAAAAATTGCAGCCTTTTGCTAATTGTGTCCATTCAAATTACAATTTTGATTTGATTGTGATTAAACTTACATCCTTACTTTAGTATCAGTGTCTCTCTCAAACTTAAACAGGGTTTCGAAGGGCAATGGAAGACAATGTATTTTACCACCATTTAGCAATGTATATAATCGCAAAATGTTTTATTTCAACAGGCATTAAAGCAGACCTATTCTGCAAAATGGACTTTTCAGAGCTTTTACCCATGTTATAGTTTCACTTCTCATTTATCCTCGCAAAGTTGTATTTGGAGTGATTTGTACATGTTTGAGCAATCTAAACGTTGTTTCAAGACTACACACCCACTGTTCTGTACTTCCTTCGTTCTCCAATTTTATTTTATTAATCGGTGATACAATATGTCTTCTTCCAATAAAAAGGTATTAATTCATATACTGATATTTCTACTCCCTAGATTATTAAGAAATCTTGCATATTCTAGTCAGTGTCTGTGTAATCCCTCAGTCGTCCAGGTCTGATCCATAGTTCGTAAAAAGCCAAAGTTAAATCTGTCAACAGGACAAAACACGTCTTAAATCTGCCAACTGGACAAGAAGTTGTAGGAGTAAAGACGTGTTTTGTCCAGTTGGCAGATTTAACTTTGGCTTTTTACTATTCTAGTCGATGATTATAGTGTCCAGATTTATTTATTTGACCAGTTTCAGGATACATGCTCCAGTATAATCCAGTCCTGCCTGTACAGACCACTGTAAATAAAGCTTTGTTTTGTGTTTTAGGAGCTTCCTGCCCACATGAAGGGCCACGTGGACACCAACAGTGAGCCATGACATTCTTCAGTTTGTACTCACGTTTATCACATTGAAATAATCTGCTGTGTCTAATGCCTTGTACCAGAGGTTTCATTTCCAGCCTTGATGCTTTTTAATGTTAATCTTAATTTTCTTATTCAACAATTTGTTACAGTTTACAAAAGAATGTTGTTCTAACTTGTATACATTGATGACAACCAACAAAGAATATTTCAAGAGCATACATCACTAGGGATGTACCGATATCGATACTTGTACTCGTCAATGTCCTGCCGATGTCACAATATTGCGTGGCCATAGTAAAGTAAGAAAACACTCACTGTCAGGCCCGTCCACAGAAATTTCTCACTGTTATGCTGAAAGTGTCTCCTACATTCTATTGGATTTACACCTAACTACAGTGATTTTGTTAGAAATGTAAAACAGCCCCACAAATAAGTATTCCAGTGAAAAAGTAGGCTATATTTAATGCCACTCTAACAAACCCCCTGTCAAAATAGCGTCTGATATTGGTACTGTGTATCGGCAGTACTCAAAATGAAGTACTTGTACCAATACCACTTTTTCAAAAACAAGTACATTATCCCTGTACATGACACTGTCTCACATTAAATGGGTTGGATACAAACGTCTCTTTTCAAATCTGAATTGGCAGCCCTACAAAAAGGTTTTTGCGCAAATGGCCTTTTGGATCACCCATACACCCAACACATGCCTTCATTGGTTTTCCCATTTCAATGTGTGTACAATTGTCAAAGAAAGTGCCAACTACTATGTAATGTTTATTATCATATGTACAGCTATTAAAATACATCATCTAGCGGCGTTTGCATGTTTCATTTTAAAACCATAATTACAAAACAATCTTCAACTGTCAGTTCAGATAAGAAAATCCAATCATCTCAGCACCTTTTAACTATAGGATCTTATCACGTTTCATATCCATTTATAGCCTAATATTGCCCTTAAAAAGGAACTTAAGCCATCTTCTTCTGAGAGTTCACTGTCATTGGGTAAGGCCACCTGTCATTGACTCAACAGGAGGAGTGATAAACCTTGACTGCAAATGTTTGAGCATAGAGCTGCATTTAAGAGCACTAAATCACCTTAGAACTATCTCTGCTGATCAACATGTAGAGCTCAACCCACCACTTGTTCAAAATTTGGAAGCTTCCTTAGGGATAATCAGCTCTGTGATATCTGATGACCTCAAGACCTATACTTTGATTTAAAATATGTTTCTGAAACTTTATAAACCGCAAACCTTTCACCAAATTTTACTTTTAAATGTGTTTTTGGACTGAAAACAAATTGGGTACCACAGCTGGTCAGCCTTAAGACTCTTACCATTTGAATTTTTTGAAAATTCGATGGGGAAAAATGAATGGGAAATTTACTTGAGGAAACACAGCAGCCTAGAGAGTGGGTGTGAATGTGTCCTAACTATGAGTATTCAGACAGGTACATTTGAGAAGTATGCATTAGAATATATTTGGAGACAGATCATATCAATGTTTAGTGGAGCAGTGTTTTGTCCAGATGAAGTCATGTCCACACAGAGGTCCAGAAGGAGTCTCATCAGGAGTACATGGTCAGCTGGAGCCACTGTAGGGTTATGGAAAGGAAAAATAAATGTTTGAGAATTCATTTTAGTCATTTTAGCATGACTCAACAAAAACCTCAGAGACTAGAGACAGAATTGGACAGTAGTGATGCCAATTGACATAACCACAATGTAATAAAATGTAGTCTTTCTTTATAGTTTTTTCAGAGCACTTACAGTCCCCAAGTGAAAAATAGATTCAAAAGCTGTCTTACCTCGAGCACATTGAGTTTGATAAGCCCGTCTCCGTCTTTGTCAAACGCCTGAAAAGCTCCTAAGGGGAACATTCACACATTGTTATTGTCATGACAACAGCCCCTCCCTCCCCTCCCTGTGCCTTAGACTCACTGAACATGCCCTCGAGGCGCACGAAGCAGCAGATGTAGCTGTCGAAGTCGATGTGCAGCTGCTCGTCGGCGTAACGCAGGGCGATGATGTTGTACAGCTGGTTGTTCAGGTGGAACCCTGCACACGTATATGACAGGGAGCACTTACAGTTTGACATCAGTTAAGTGACAGTTTGTGGAAAAAAGTTGAAAAGTAAAATGGTGATGAGTTCTGAAACAGAGTCCCTCTACATATTTCATCAACACCGAAAAAATTCAAAATGGAGGGACAATTTACACACAAGGAACACAATTTTCAGACTGTTTAAACCATCATTTAACAAAATAACGTTTTGTTTTTTTTGTTTTGTTTTTTTTAGCATTACTATTGTATGTGTTAATAATGTTTTTTTTCCCAGTGTAGGGCTCAGTACTATTGTGCAATTTAGCCACATTTTGACCCTTGTAAACATGATGGTTGCTAGGTAACAGTTGTGGAATTACCTCTACATATGTCATGCTGTTTATTGTAAGATTGTGTAGCATTTGGTTAACCCATTTTGAAAAGTGCTATATAGCCTTGGTAAAGTTATTGCTATGTAAAGCTGTTGCTTTTAAAGACAGCCTTAGGGCTTTCAACCCTGTTCTAATGGTTTTCCCTCATTTCCCTCATTACAAATGTTGCGTAGCCATTTCAGTTTATACAAAAAAACTATGTCTTCTTTAAAGTAGCTGATAACACATATCTTATGATTTTAGTTTATCATTATGTACAGAGGAGTGTGATCATGTCCCACCTGCTTCATTGACAGCGTTCCTCATCTCAAAGCTGCTGATGCTCGACGACTTGTCTTTGTCGTACTTCTTAAAGATGACCTACAATCACAAGAGCATGAACACTACCAATAGACCGTTCTATTGTTTGGCCAATATATCAGCCTGATATTTGCACTTTATTGTGCCTCGGCTATTGGCCTTCAACCTACAGCAGAGGTCGATATTTAGTTTAGGCTGAACAAGTGCCAATAGAATATGCAAATGCATCATTTGAACACTTTAGTACAAAAAGGACACTGCACAATTCACAGCTCTCTGATCTGGTTTGTAATAAAGTAAGGCTGTGGGTGAGTCTGTAGTAAATTCAAATAATATAATTTGGGGCATATCACCTCAAAAATATCGGGAATCACTGGATTCTAAACAATCGGTATCAGCATCAATCATAAAAAAAAACAAAAACATAACAGTTGATCTCTAATGAACACAACAGCATGGGCACAACCAGAGCCTCACCTGCCACTGCTTGATTTTCTTCCACAAATGTTTGAACTCCTGCAGATTGAGTTTCCCAGTACCATCAGTCTGAGGGCAGCGCTTTCAGGGAAACTACAGCACATGTATCATTCTCCAGTGAGAAACTAGTACAGCACAATGTTTCATCACATTTCCTTCTGTTTGAAGGTACAATATGTAGCTTTTCTGGTCACCCGCTTGAGTATGGCATTAAATCTATCCTATTGGGGTGTTTTACTGCTTAAAAATATCTTAATAAGCATACATTATTGTGAACAGTCAGCTCTCCACAGCTCTGACCTGTAAATTGGTGACATCATCTGCTTTTCTACACAGAGATCAGTTTAATGCCAGTACTTTGCAATATTCCACGGGCAAAGCAATAATATCTCCATGGAGATGTAGTATATAGTTATGTGTAGGGCTCAGTACTATTGTGCAATTTAGCCACATTTTAACCCTTGTAAACATGATAGTTGCTAGGTAACAGTTGTGGAATTACCTCTACATATGTCATGCTGTATATTGTAAGATTGTGTAGCATTTGGTTAACCCATTTTGAAAAGTGCTATATAGCCTTGGTAAAGTTATTGCTATGTAAAGCTGTTGCTTTTAAAGACAGCCTTAGGGCTTTCAACCCTGTTCTAATGGTTTTCCCTCATTTCCCTCATTATAAATGTTGCACATCAGCCACATCTCCTCTAAGCACATCCTTGTATTAGGCTCTCCAGACATACAACAGTGAGTACAGCAGCTAGAGCCTGTGGAAGGATACGTCCATGAGAGCGATCATGCTGCGACATGTCTCCAGACTGAAGCCTTCTGACTGGATCTCATTGTCTGTGGACATGCAACAGAAAACAGGTCAACAGTAGAGCCAGTCACAGGGCCAAGGGTCTGTAGCAGGCGTCAGTCTAATGAAGCGGTCTCCAACCTGTAGCTCGGGAGCTATCAGTAGCTCTCCACCCCCTTCCAAGAAGCTCGCCAAGGGATTTCTGAATTACAAATTTGATTTGATCAATTAAATGCCTGTTACCATTGTAAATGTACTTTTGATGCCTAACTCTGCACTAATAAATGGATAATGATTTATGTTTTATAGGCATCTAACTGTACTCCATCTAAGGCTTACCATGGATCTTATATATACAGTTTAACAATTTTACCAACTGCTAAATGTAGTAGCTCTTTGGCATTTTTATTTTGTAAAGGTAGCTCACTGGAGGGAAAAGGTTGAAGACTAGTCTAAAGGGTGTGATTCACACACGAATTAGCCAATCAAGAGATACACATGGTCCATCTTAATCAAAATAAATGTTGGTTTATGCATAAAAATAAAAATAAAATCACAAGACTAAGAAACGGTACAGACATCTGCAGGATGACTTTCCAGAACAGCCAGTCGGTCCAGGTTTGTCAAGTTGCTGTGTACAGTTTTGTATCATGTTTTTGTATATTTATGGAGAATTGTCATGTGTGAAGATGGGTGACATAGGCTTGTGGGCGGAGCATTGGACTGAATCTTTCAGCTAACCGTAAAGAGGGTTTGAACAGGACCTGGGAGAGATCGCTAAAATACTCAAACATGCATGGATGACATCTAAAACCTCTTCAAGCATATTTTTTGATGTGGAAACAATGTTATAACATGGTAGAAAGCTTTTTTTTTTTTTTGCATAATACCACCTCTTTAAGAACTAAATGCTGCTCCACTGATTCCTGTACATTAGGAACCTGACTGAACAGCTCTGAGTTGAGTGCTGGCCAGACTGAGATCTCAGCATATAGAACAGATAGCTCTAGTCTGGCTGCCAGGCTATATCCAACCAACCTTCTTTTCAATCAGCCCATGTATGCCCTGTTACTCCTCAGTACAGCTGCACTCTCTACTGGTGGGACTCACGTTTGGAGAGCACGTTCTTCATGATGGTCTTGAGCTCGTTGGCACACACCTGCATGTCCTGGTGGAGCAGGGGTTAAATGTTAATTATACTGTTGTTTAAATACTGTTGTCATGATGATGGTGTGCACTCACATCTCCAGATATCTGCTGGTAAATGGCCCGGAAATGCTTCTCCTCCTCCGTCTCCTCCTCAGGTTCCAGAAGTTTGCGCTGTACAAAATGTAAATATGTAAGAGTAATAATAGGTAGGTTGACTTAATAGTAAACGTCCAAATAGTTGCCCTGCCCTGGCCCCTCCTTTGGGCTGCACTTATGCCTTGAGCTCCACCCAGAGACCATAAATACAAGGCCAGCTCACCTGTACCCCCATTGTCGGTGATACTTTGCAGCTGATGTCATCAACATTCTCTGGTGGTGTGATGCTAACTGTAAACACTGCTCTGTCTGAAGCTCTCTTAGGCTTTAATCTGATCTTTATTTAAACACAATGGAAACCACAATGACCAGAAAGAACCACCTAAGCTGTAATTACAACAGGTGGGGTAATTTGTGCTGTTAAACAAGTCTTACACTTAAATTACAGCCACAAGCTAGCTAGCATTAGCCAACAGTTTTTCAGTTAGTCACTCTCATGACACTTAATGATACTGCCTACTTAAAAATGGTTTACTGGGATTATCTTGCTTTATTGTTATTGTATCAGTGACATTGTTATTGTATCAGTGCCATAAAATAGTTTCAATATTACCATTTATCGCAGTACATCTCCGTCGCAATATATCGTGCTTCAAAATTTGTTATCATGACAGGCCTAATAACCCCAAAACTAAACTTTAGCTGCAGTACACGTTTAGCATACGGATGTGACCATAACTCAGTGTTGGAGACGACAGCTGAGCCAGATCACTTACACTTGGGGAAACTACAGGTCAAAGGTCACACTCAACTATCTGCTGACATGCACACTGTTTGGATCTCCCTGACCCCTTGATAACCTCCACATGACCCCAGAATATCCCTTTTTATATTTTTTGCCCACCCTTAATTGGAACTCTTGAAAAATATGAGCAAGAATTTTCATTCATTGGTAATTTGGGACTTTACTGTATCATCAAAAGTATCGAAAATCAGATACTAATTGATACTAAAACTAGTATAAAAACTAGATACTCCTTTTAGCAGGTATCGATACTAAAAAATTCCCATTCACAGGACAGAAATGAACCTTTCCTGAATATGTTTAGAATGATCTTGAGCTGTATCAGAACAAGTATAGGACCACATAGACTAGTACACGCCCATGGACCACTATGGAACCTACCTTTTTTATTATCATTGTGGTATCTGAATCAGTATTTAGCATCAAGTCTATTCCTTAGTATCAAAATCGAGTTGTAATTTTTAGTATCGTGACAACACTATTGTTTTGTGCATCTAGTTACAAACAGCATTTAGCCTAAAGCTGTAGTACCTTGGGTTTCTTCTTTTTGCCCTCCCCTCGGATGCCTTCGTGCTCAATCTCTTTGTTGGCATGGGCTCGGTCTGACACAAACAAGATGGGCTGGTGGAGCAGAGAACACAGCTCATGTTATGGGACCATAGTGTGTGACAGCAGTAGTTCACAGCACTAGTGTAAGGTAGTCCAGCCACATGCACACTCTACCTTCTCCTTCTTTTTCTGGCCGCTTCGTTGCTGGTCAGTGACAGGTGCGACAGGTGAAGGGAGGGACACATTGTTAGTTACATTTGAGTGGAAAAAAGTCAGAGACAAAGGGAGATAGACAAGAATGGAACACTTATACAACATAGTCTTTTAATGTTGTATATAATACATTTCAAGCTATTTAAACTACTTTGTATACATAAACCTATATTTCCTGTGAATATAGGTTCCTTAAAGAGAGGATATTTTACTTCTATGGGGTATTAAGTGCTAACACATAACATATTTAGATCACCATGTTACCTTTTATTTTGAAAACACTATATTTGCCAGAAGCAACATATGAACACATTTTCAATTTTTTTTGAAAATAGATTTTGCATAACACCCCTCTTTAAGCTAAAAACAAGGTGTCAATGTGGGAAGGCAATAAGAGTAATAATGACTGACTTTGGTCTTTCCATAAAACTGTATTTAAAAGTTAAAACACAAAGCCGGTGACTATTAATCAAGTATGCTTATTACATAACTTGAAAATGTGTTCATCTGACAAGGGCCATGTAAGTGCTCTGAACATGACATGAAAGTTCCTAATTAAAATGTTTTAAGAGAGGAAATTTAATAGAACAAATATTCTGCCTTAATTGTGTTGCTATTTGCCTTTAAACAGGCTCTTGAGTACCTTTACTTTGGCATCTCATGTCATTATGACTATCCTCTGACAATAGTCACCTTATTTCTACAGGTGCACTCCAATACTGTCAACTGGGCTTAGGACTCCATCTACTGATAGTAGGGGAATTATTATTCAATTAACAAACCCCAGCTCTTAGCCAGAGAAAAGAAATGGTTTGAGAGGGGAGTTAAAGAAGCAATTTTTGTTAGAAAAGACAATCCTTCCTTGAACAGGAATGGGGGCCTCAGACATCATCTATCTCCCATCTATAACTCCATCCTCAGACAAAGAAACAAAGGAAACAAAGAGAACAAAAGAGATAGCCAGGATGCCAATAGGTGTGAAAGCAACCATTAAGAGTTGTATGAATATGCTAAGCGTGACTCAGGCACAGTGCACACTTAATGTAGCTCAATAGACCTAGCCTACAAACTGTAAACAAAAGCTGTTTCAGTGTAGTTAGCTCCTCCCTTCAGATAGATATAAGGCAGTGTCCACCAGCAATCTGACCAGAAAAGGCAGTGTCACCAGCAATCTGACCAGAACTGAAGAAGCGGCTTGGATGAGCAGCGAAACATCTTCACTCCTACAACTTTTTGTCCAGTTGACAGATTTTACTTTCGCTTTTACTATAGATCAGACCTGGACGACTGAGGGATTACACAGACAAGCCCCAGGTAGGGTTAGCTATTTTTTTCCTTCATGCTAACAGAAACATGCAGTAACAATGAATGCGTTTCGACCACAGAAATGCTCAGACTTTTGATTTAAGGACTTTTACCTGTCACAAAACTGGGAAATTTAATACTGCGTTTTTTGGGGGGCTTAGAAGGAGCAGACTTACTAAACAAGGATTCACCAGACAAGCATGAATAAAGATGAATACAAATCCAATACAAATATGGGGGTATTCCATGAAACAAGCTCAGTTCCCTTCCATCTGAATGGCTAACCAGAGTTGCCGTAGTAACAAGCACGCAGGTATAAACCTGGTTAGGACCAGGCTAACTGTCAAGATTATTGTAGCTTTGTCTCCTGGAGTGTAAAAAAATAGTTATATCAAAAGTTTGAGCAGTTACACACCTGTATTAAATGACGTCTCTGTCTGATACAGTTTAAAAATTTTTAGTGTCACCTGAGACTTTTAATGAGCAGCTACCTGCTCCCACACACTGGAAACCGTTTGTGGACGCTGCACGCATCAAAGGCACTAATCATGTAAGAGCTATGGCCATTATCTTATTAAAATGATCTCACCCATGCACAGTTTCTATCATGATTAAATTAAATAGCTCTTTAGGATACATATTAATGAATTCAATGCTGATATGTTAACATGAATAAAGTATATATTTTGTGTGTGGCTTGCTGTGAGGGGTAGTGCTTTTGCGCACATGCACACAGGCTGGTTTGGACTGTGAGGATCAGCTGGTTTTCAGTGAGTTCTGGCTGTGTGCTCCTTCATCACCTCTGTCTCTCTCTCCTTTCCTTCATCTCTCGCTCTCTGTCAAACCACAGCTCTACTTTTCTGCACAGCTCACCCTGTTCCAAACGCATAAGAAAAGTTAAGGCCACCGTGCATTGGGAAGATCAGAAAACTTCATTCTCCACATTAACTAGACTATGCACTACGCAAAGGAGAGGAGGGGGTAGCGAATGGGAGAGGAGGGGGGAGTCACATCTTTGCCCTCGCTCCTCAGATCAGAATAATCAGGAAGGTTCTGTGTCCCAAATCAAACTATTGTTCATGTGCGCTCCGGCTCCTCTCTTGTTTAGTCAGATCATAAAAAAACATCACAACCAATGCTTATTTAAGTCAATTGTTTGTGATGCTCCTTTGTGCGTGCTCCTGTGACTGTGGGATGTGCAGCTTAAACCTCCGGTGGTGAGTTAGCGCTGGTCAGACCTATCCTTATTTTTTTCATGGAACAATTTGAGGTTTAAACTGGGGATGGTGCCAGTTTCAGCTCAGAATTTCAGGATAAGCCTGGACTTGTTAAGTCACTTTGATGGAATACCCCTTATGTGTTCTTTAAGTCAAGTATTAGGACATGTTCGAATGAAACATCAACAAAATGAAAATATGAGAGCTTGGATGCTTTGAATCTACTGGTGCAAAGGAATGTGCATTCCTTAGTACAGAATATGAGACTATATGAGAAAATGGGAAACCACACGGGATGGTAAATTAATGGGAGAGATAAAGAAGGACTTATACTTGTGTTCAGACCTGCATAGTCTCTGCTCCGATGGTGTCGTCTGCTTCTCTGTGGAGGACAGGAGAATCTCTCAGTCTCATCACACTCTCACTCAGCCCCAGTAATGTCCTGAGCCCCCAGCCCAGGACCCCCCCAGCATCCAAACCACCAAGCCCAGGAGCCCCCCAGCCCAAGAGCCCCTCAGCCCAGGAGCTC
>KN473753.1:0-12846 GCA_000787095.1 Periophthalmodon schlosseri
ATACTTATATATGTATAATTGATTGAGAAGATGAACATGGCACCTTCAGGCACCTGGAAATTGCACCCAAGGATGAACCAGACTTGTGCAAGTCCACAGTTCTTTTCCTGATATCTATCATTTTGACTTTCCCATGATGTTACACGAAGAAACAGTGTGTTTCAGGTGCCTTCAAATACATCCACTGGTGTGTCTCTAATTAACTCAAATGCTGTCAGTAAACCAATCAGAAGCTTCCAAAGACATGACATCATCATCTGGGTTTTCCCAAATTGTTTAAATGCATAGTAATCTTACTGTATGTAACAAAGTAATGAAAAACTGTCTCATTATTCTGGCATTTAGCAAATAGAAATAATTTTGGTAATCGTCACTGACCTCAATAGATAGAGATAGAGTGATCACCATGAACATAGAAACATTTAATGCCATACTGTGGAACATTATAGCCAAAGGAACAACATTTCCATGGAGACAAGCAGGGGATGGTCCTTCTCCAGGTCAAGTAGAGTCAGGTTTGTGGAGAGGCAAGCCCACTCACTGTAAGGCACATATTTTTCTACAATTTTCAGAGCAATAAAACCATCCATCTTAGTCTTAGTCCTAGTCTTTCATTTTTGAAATTTTTGCTGAGAAGTTAGGCAGAGGGGGTTTAAAATGAAATCAATTGTGAACTTTCATAGATGGATTTTTGGCTTCCACGGAGATAAAATCTGTGGGGCAACAGGCCTCACAAACGCACAAACCAAAACTAAAAATATAAAGTATTGATAGAATTTTAAAAGTATTTCTGACTGGTGAGGGATATTTTTACTCTTATTTGATGTACTTTTTGAAACTCTAACTTAAAATAAGAAAAGAAAATGTGCTTTGAAACAACCTACAACTCCTCAACCAAATGAATCCATAGATCATTTAAAAATAGTAAACAGAAATATTCTAAATTCCAGAATGGAGGCAGCTGGAGGCAAAAGTGAAGTGAAGCTTAATGCAGTTTCAATGAGGACATGAGCATTAACCAAACAATTTCTTAAACTACAAAAAATCATCATGCATTATTTGTTTATTTAATTGGAGATTATGATAGACACTAAGAGCTGATTCATTCGTGAAAGTACGCACTAGGTCCGGACTTAGAACTTACAAATTGTTCATTTGTTCCCCAGACCAAAAGTTGCAAGTGTGAACCCTAAACATTTATTTTTTATTTTTTTATCTTTCTTAATGGAGAAGCAAACAGACATTTCTCACCTGGAAGTTGAAAACTGATGTTTATTTTTTTTTTTTTTATATAAAGACTTAAACCCATGGGCATTTAGATCTAATGTCAGTTGATCATTGAAAGCATTATATCTGCTTCATTTTCCCTCCACTCTCGAATTTTGAATATTCTGATGACAGAGCATTTTAAAGAATCTATTAGCTCTGTGCACAGCAGCATGCTAGCTAGCTTGCTGTGTCTCAAATCTTATGCTAACTTTTATTAAAAGTGTAAAATATAAAATAAACAACCTATTACAATTCAAATTAACTGAAATAAAGACTACCCAATTATTTTTATATGCAGAATACTTCAGTTTGTGGTATTGTTTTAATACTTATTATGCCTCTGAATTAGCATTAGCGTTAGCATTGAGACACAAACATGTCTCTAAACACAGAAGTGTCCTCTGCTGATGTATTCATTTTATTTGTGTTTAACATGTTGTCAGTGACATCCACCCACAGCTCCCTGTCCACTGCCTGATCTTTAAATATTTATTAATTTTAGCGTGACTCAGCAAAAACCTCGTAGAGATCAAACTGGACAGGAAGTAGTGACGCTAACAGTGAGGTTAGTGTTTATTTATGCTGAATGATCTCACATAATCTATAACCAGCCTGGCTTTACATTGAACCCGCCTCACTCACAGTTAACGGTGATGTCGACAGTCTGAGCGTCTGTGTCGATGTCGTTCACGGCCGAACACTCGTAGGTCCCTGCCCTCTGTCTGCCGATGGACGGGATCTCCAGGTACTCATCGTCTGACCCCACATCACCTGCAACACAACCCGCAAACAAGAGGGTCAGCCTGGGGTAATGGGACCAGAGCACAGCCGCTGCCCTCCACTGTCAACCGCTCGGTGCCCCCCATGACCTGTGGTAATGACTGGGAGAGAGGTACAGGTGTGGAGGGGGGAGAGAGGTGGAGGTCTGTTCATGGGACTTTCAACAGCAGCAGAAGGTAGACAGTACAAATATATCATAAAATGTGAGAAAATACTTCAGTCTGACTTTTTTGACCTTTCATCCATGTCATATAGTTTGCTCATCAAAAACAGCAGCTTCTGAATTTATATGTGTGCTGCCTCCGGTGGCCAGTGCAATTTCAAGTAGTTGGTGACATCACGCAAGACTGCCCTGAATACAGCCAGGTGTTTCTGATTACAAACACCTGGCTGCAGGGGTGGAGTTTGAAGTGTGGATGCCTGTTAGACCAATCACACGGTTCCTCATACGTCCAGACCCCGCCCCTCCTCCTCCATTACTCTATCCTTTAGTCAGAATTTCAGACTGTGAAAGAAGGAAGTAGGTATGTAAATCTGTTTAACTCTTTCCTAGGTCTCACAGACCTTTTGGCACACTGTTAGTATTCACATGCATGCATTTTTGAGAAATTTTGAAGAATCAGATAGTGAACTGTTAGCATGCTAGTTGTTGCTAGCATAATCCTGACGGCAGAACTCTGCTCTGGTATCTGAAAGTTGCGCTTCATAATTAGGATGCTAGGAATGTGTTAAGAAAGTGAGGAATATCTTTGGGCTGCTGCAAAACATTTAAAAAGAACTAGTTCTGCTTTTCACAGTTTAAGACAGAAAAAATCAGACACAGGACCATTTTAAATAATCTTTAGTAATATGATAATTGCAACTACTTTAATCTTGGGGCCATATTTGACATAAGCATCCCTCAATGCAAAGTTGTATTTTGTTTCATTCATGTTTATTTCGTTAATCCATGAATCCAAAATTGTCTTCTTTGAGCACTCTAAAAAGTCTCCAACTGTTTACTTTCTAAATGTTCATTCCCGCTGCTGACAGCAGAGGGAGCTCCAGCACCTAAACACCTCATTGGAAACAGAGGTGTAGTTTATAAAGTGTGTTTTCCAAATGTAGACATTATTTTACATTAGAAAATATGAAACACTTATCCCAAGGTGACCAAAGCATGTTTAAAGGGAAATAAAGCCACAATGTGTTTTTTTTCTCCTGCATTTGACCCATCGTTTAATGTCGCCGGGGCAACCTGTCATGGTCAGGAGTGCCTCTCTCTGTCGCAGGAGTTCTAATCATTTAGCCATTGTGCAACAAAATGAACTACAAAAAGCTGTTTAACCAAAATCAGAACACTTCATTAATTCTCAAGGGAAATAGTTCAGTTGCCGCTTCCTTAAATGGCAACAGTTCCCTCCACCAACATAAACATCCTTGGCAAGTATTAACCCAAAACATAAATGACAATAAAATAAAACTAATGGATGAGATGGCAAGAATAGTAAAATGAAAAATAAATTAACAATAACAATAAACATGTGAGTCAAGGTACACGTTGAAAAGAAAGTGACTGTAACCGTAAGATAGCAATCACTTTATTTCAAGGCAGATTAATCTTTTTATATGCGTAGAGGAAAATAAAAATGTCCAGGTTAAGGCTGACACAGGAGCTAACCACATTTGTGACTCTGGAACCAAAATGTTCCACAGTATGGCATTAAACATACCTATCACATTTATTTTATTATGTGTGCTTTTATTGCTCAAAAATGCCCTGAAAAACACCTCCTCGTCTTCATGAAAACAGGCAAAGTAATATATAATAACATCTCCATGGAGACAAGCAGGTGCGGACCCTTCAACAGAAAAACTGATGCAGTGCATGTTTAAAGAGGCGGTATTATGCAAAATCAACTTTTTGGAGCTTTCTACCAAGTTATAACGTCGTTCTCTCATCAAAAACATGCCTGAAGATGTTTTAGCTGTCATCCATGCATGTCTGAATAATCTAGTGATCTCTCCTGGGCCCTATTCGAACCCTTCTCACAGTTAGCGGTACAATCCTGTCCAAGACTCCGTCCCCAAGCCTACGTCCTCCAAGTCCCGCACAGCAATTTTTCATAATTATACAAAAGCAGGATATAAAACAACAACACAACAACTTCACAAACCTGATGCGATGTGCCATAGTTTTATTAGAGAGATGCACGTTGCTCTGAAGGGGGAGTGACTTATCACATAGAGCAGGGACTCTCAAAAACGAGAGCACATCAAAAACGAAACTGAAACTAATTACACATTATAATATGTTGTTTTTGGCGGATACAGGATATCAGAATGATAAAACATAACATGGTGATCTATATATGTTGCGTTAGCAGCATAGACTGTATAAAGAAGTGGACTAAGCGAGTGTGACGTCACCCACAGCGTTCAGCTCCAGTCAAATGAAGCTCATCGACGCTAGCAGTTGTAGCGGTGAATTTGGAGCCGAGTTCCATATTTGGAATTCTGACCGCGAGTACCATAGCAACAAAAGAGCAAATCTGGAGCGAGGCTGTTGAAGGTAATACCCCTTCCCGCCCGCACCGCTGGTTTATCAGAGAGCAGATGCTTAGCAACGCTGCCAATCAACCCTGTTGCTAACACTAGCGCGAGCCACCTCTGGGAAAGATGGCACCTGAGTTGTCTGTTATTGATGTTCATATCTTGAGTTACGGACAAAATAGCAAAATAAAAACACCAGGATCATGTAAAGCGGGTTAATACAAACATTTTAAGATTAAAATGACGAGTTTGATAGCAGCTGTTACAGAGAGAGGGGCCACAGCTTCTCAACAGAACGTGAATTGGTGCCAGAGTCGATACTCACTTCTTATTTGAAATGCGGCAGCTAGCAGGTTAGCTATGTCCATTTACATTTAAAGTCTATGGTTAGCAGTTAATACCCCATAGTAAAATACCCCCTCTTTAAGAATAGAAAACGATCTAAAAGTCACCTATCCACCCTGTATCTTTACCATAACAACCCTTCAGGCATTAGTAGCATTGACATAGATTATAGCTCCCTCTCTTTATGATATGACAGCACAGATTCACACGAGCCGAAGCTCCTCCAGGTAAACATCAGCTCTGAACGTGGATCTCCTGAAGCGTTTCTATTGTTCCTTTCAACACTTTACAAAGGCGGGTTCCAGCTCTGACATTTCTGCTCCGCTCATTACAACTACAGGCTGATTAGTGCTTTGTGCCGACGCTCTCATTATCAAACGCCTGTCACAACGCCTCACGTCCTGCCTCCTCTTTGCTCGGAGAAGAATCGGAATTATGGACAGAATATTTTGGGAATAAGGTGAACAATTTTGAAATACAAATAAAATAAAATGGAATTGTGATTTTTTTGTTTTCTGACAGTAACCAGTTGTGATTATGGTGGGATTTACAATGTCTACAATGTTGAAATAAAAATTCAGTTTACATTACACATTTCAGAAGTCAGTATTAGGCAAGGAAAGGCAAGTTTAGTTGTGTAGCGCAATTGGTACACAAAGTAATTCAAAGTGCTTTACAGAATAAGAACAATACAACAAATCTAAACATAACTAATCCCAAATAATCATCATAAAATGAACATTAAACTGAGAAAAGTGCAGAATAAAAACCTTTCAGTCATATGCACAGCTAAACAGAACCGTTTGGAGCCTGGATTTAAACATTGTCAAAGTAGAGGCCTGTCTCACATCTTCAGGAAGACTGTTCCAGGTTTTAGCTGCAGAAAACTGAAACGCTGTCTCCCCATGTTTAGTCCTGACTCTGGGCACCAGCAGGAGGCCAGTCCCTGAAGTCCTCAGAGTGTGAGATGGTTCATATGGTACTAACATGTGGGAGATGTACTTTGGTGCTGGGCCATGGAGAGACTTGTAACAAGCAGAGCTGCTTTAAAGTCTATTCTCTGAGCCACAGGAGCCAGTGCAGAGACCTGAGCACAGGACGCATGTGTGAAGTACTTCCTGGTTCCAGTCAGTACTCGAGCAGCAGCGTTCTGGATGTACTGCAGCTGTTTTAACGCTCGTTTGGAGAGGCCAGTGAGCAGGACGTTACAGTAGTCTAATCTACTGGAGACATATGCATGGATAAGTCTCTCCAAGTCTGGTACCTACTGGAACAGACACATGGATAAGTCTCTCCACGTCTGGCTTTGACAGTAAACCTTTGATTTTTGCAATGTTTTTAGATGGTAAAAAGCTGCAGATAAGGTAGGTAAGTAGGTATTTAAATTTATGTAACTTTTTTCCTACATCTCATAAACCCTTTGGCACACTGTTGGTGTTCACATCCATGCATTTTTGAGAAATAGTGGAGAATCCGGAATCGAGCTGTCAGTATGCTAATTGTTGCTAGCATTACCATGATGGCAAAACTCTGCTCCGGTCCCTGAAACTAGCTCTTCGTAATAAGGATGCTAGGAATGCGTTAAAGTGAGGAATATCTTCGGGCTGCTGCAAAACGTTTAAAATGAACTAGTTCTGTTTTTCACGTTTTAAGCACATTTAGTAATATATATAAACAGCAGCTACTCAACTTTTGCTTCAGTCGCGATGAATCTCTGGGCCATATTTCACATAAGCACTTATTACATCTCTCAATGGAAAGTATATAGCACAAGGAGTTGAAAAGTCATCCCTGGATACAGCGACAGTTACAAATTGCAGTAGGATTTGCTTTGGGTTGCCTGGGATGGCTGTTGTGTGCTAGACAAGAGCATAGTACCAGGAGGGCTCGTATACAGTACAAGTGGACAGGCTCCTCATAAGGATACATTTAGCAGGCAGAAGCTCGGTGTCAGGTAAGGCTCTGAGGAGAGGTAAAGCATGACAGGCCTGCCAGCGGACGTGTTACGGCGGAATTCCCAGCGTGCATCACTCTCGCGGCAGGTGGCTACACTGTACATAAGAGGCGTAAAGAGATGACACGCTGAGACAATAAAGGCGTATGGGACCACAGTGATGCACACAGGTGGTGGAGTGTAGAAATAAACAAGGCAGAAAATATCAACAAGTTTTATGTGTTTTTAGACTTAAATTGATAATCAGGCATAAAATTGATCAAAAGTTTGGTGTATGGTCCAATGAATGCAACAAAAGTATGAAATAGTCTAAGGGAAAATGAAACTGGCAACCTAAAGTAATACCAGGCCATTTTATTCTAGTCATTCAGGATAGTGATGTTTACCATGTCAAGTCAATGTTAATTACTTAAAGGGTCCATATTACACTATTTTCAGATCTCTGTTCTAATGTTGTTTCCTCATTACAAACATACCTGGAGTTTTTTTTTTGTTTCATTCACATGTTTAACACACAAACCCTTCATATTTAGACTGAGTTCTTCTCTCAGACAGAAAACACTTTGTTACACCTTGTGATGTCATGTGGTAATACAAGAAGGATTTGGGTAATTTCAGCCCTGGAATTACCAATCTCTACTGAACTAAAGGTAAAAGGAGCTGTTAACTTAAAAACTACCTCTTCATGACATCACAAGGTGGAACAGAGCATTTCTGAGCTTTGTAGATGTAGACAGACTAATAATAAAGGGTTACTCAAACATGTGAATGAAACAAAACACAACTCCAGGTGTGTTTTTGAGGAGATAAAAGCATTATAACATGGATTCAGCTCACAAGAGTCCATTTTGTGTAATATAGGACCTTTAAGTGAACTCAGAGAGGATAATAATACCGTTATCAGCAATGCACTGTATCATTTGTCTAGGCACAGTTTATACGTACAATAAACATATTAATGCCATACTGTGGAATATTGCAGGCAAGGTAATAGCATCTCAAACAGGTGGCAGATACCTCATCAGAAAAGTTTAGATGGAGCTGCTTTAAGAATAAAAATGACAAATAAACAAACTAACAAACAAGTAAATAAATAAACAAATACTGGTCAAAGTTTACACCTCAAAGTGAACTCAGAGCAGCACTCTGAAGACACATTTTTGCAGGAGGCTGATCAAACGTGTGGTGTGAGGCAGAGGGAGGATGGATGAAGTGGCCCAAGGCAGAGTCCATGTCTCATGTGTCTCTCATGTCCCAGTGAACATCAGTCACTCAGGCTGCAGCTTTCACATGCTACATTTAACCCCATCTGCAGCAAAGTCCTACAAAAGTGCTCAATATACTCACACTATACTCACACAATACTCACACTATACAATACTCACACTGTAGTCACACTGTACTGACATTGTATTTACACTATGCTCATACTCTACCATACTCACACTGTACTCACACTATACAATACTCACACTGTACTCACACTGTACTAACACTATATTACAGTCACACTGTCCTCACACTATACTACACTCACACTGTACTCACACTATACTCATACTATACTCACACTGTACTCACACTATACTCACACTATACAATGCTCACACTGTACTCACACTGTACTAACATTATACTCACATTATACTCACACTATACTCACACTATACTCTCACTATACTCTCACTATACTCACACTACTATCATTATACTTACACTGCACTATACTCTCACTGTACTCACACTGTACTATACTCTCATTATACTCACACTGTACTATACTCACACTGTACTCACACTATACTCAAACTATACTCATACTATACTATACTCACACTACACTCACACTACACTCACACTACACTCACACTACACTCACAATATACTCACAATATACTCACATTTTTATATAGCGCTTTTCCACTTTCAAGGCACTCACTCTATAGTACAGAACCACTCACCCATTCACACACACATTCATACACCAGTGTACACACACACAACTACTGCTGCACAACTACTTGTACTGCTACCACTTCAAAATCACAATCTTTATGTATTCACCTACATCAGTGTTCTAGTACAACTACTACTACTACTACTACTACTACTACGGCAATAACTACTGTTGCTACTAATACTACTGCTAATACTACTACTACTACTACTGCTACTGCTGCAGCAGCTAGTACTAATACTACTACTGCTCTACGACTATAACAACAATAAGGGCTATTACTACACAAGAAGTAGCTACTACTACTACTAGTACTATTACTACCACTACTACTGGTACTGCTGCATAGAATACTTGTACTGCTACCACTTCAAAATCACAATCTTTATTCTTTCACCTACAACCATGTTCTAAAGTTCAAAGCAGTAAAAACCCCACATTGTAAACAATACTACTACTACACAAGAAGTAGCTACTACAAGTACTACTATACAACTACTAGTACAACAACAGCAACTACTACGACAACAACAACTACTGCTACTACGACTACTGCTACCACTATTACTACTATTACTACACAATACCACTACAACTATAACAAATTCTGCTACCACTACTACTACTACAATTACTACTCACAGAATACTTGTACTACTAACACTTCCAAATCGCAATTATAAGTAACCCTAGCAGTACAACAACAACTACCACAACAACTACTGCTACTACAATTACTACTACCACTACTACTACTACAACTACTACTATTACTAATATTACTGCACAGAACACTTGTACTGCCCCCACTTTAAAATCACAATCTTTATTCATTCACCTGCAACAATGTTCTAAAGCTCAAAGCAGATTATAAACTGTGTGTAAACTGTGTGTAAACTGTGTGTATCCTGTGAAGTATTTTGTGTTTTGTGTTTTGTCTGGTTCTCCAGCTGAGCCAGAGCAGACGGTCCAGAGCAGCGTGGTGCATGTCCACAGAATCAGAGTGTTTTATGTTTGGAGACTGAGAACAAATACAGCCAGAGCAAAAGCAGGGGGCTCCCTACCGCCAGTACTTTAACTACTACAACAGAGTAATGGAGAGACTGTGTTAAGAGGAATGAGGGAAAAAGAGTTTTGGAATGATTTTATGAGTTTTTAAAGAGATTTGGTTAAATAAAGAGTGTTTTAATTATCATGGTGGTATCGGAATCGTATTGAGTCCATCCATTCAACCAGGGACTACCAGACTTCCCTCACCACAGACACTTCCTCCAGCTCCTCCGGTGGGACCCCAAGGTGTTCCCAGGTCAAACTAGAGACATAGTCCCTCCAGCATGTAGTGGGTCTTCCCTGGGGCCTCCTCCCGGTGGGACATGAACACCTCCCCAGGGAGGCGTCCGGGGACAGATGCCCAAACCACTGGGACAGATGCCCGAGCCACCTCAGGTGCTCCTCTCCATCTGGAGGAGCAGCGGCTCTACTCCGAGCTCCTCCCCTGTGACTGAGCTCCTCACCCTATCTCTAAGGGAGCACCCAGCCACCCTGCGGAGGAAACTCATTTAACCACTTGTATCCGCCTATTCTGTTCTTTCGGTCATTACCCAAAGCTCATGAGCGTAGGTGAGGGTAGGAACCAAGACCTAAACCAGGACTAAACCAGGACCATAGGTGAGGCTAGGAGTGCAGATTGACCGGGAAATCGAGAGCTTTGCCTTTCGACTCAGCTCCTTCTTTACCTGAGTCTATTTCTTAGTATTGAAATCGAGCTTGAAATGTTAGTATCATGACAACACTATTTGTGCGGTAAATAGTTACTTCTTCAGTAACAGATCAAAATTGACTGCGGAAAGTTTCCCTGATTAGTTGTCATCATTATGGTTTATTCACTAAGAATGTTCCACAGTATATCATTAAGCGTCATGAAGACAAGCAGGTGATGCCACTGAGCCTGAGGTACTTTTGAGCAATAAAAATGCCTACACTTGAATGAATGCAATATAGATACATTTAATGCCATAGTGTGGAACATTCTCTGCAAAGCGATAAGATCTCCATGGAGACAAACAGGTGGTATCCCAGACCAGAAAGTACAATTTGAAAATTTTAATTAATCAGTTGCTCAAGGTTCTTGTTAGGCTCTTGTTACAAAGTTACTAAAATACTGGCAGTGCAATGTAGTACAGTGAAAACACTACAGATACTGTATTACCAGTAAAAATATTTCTGTTCAGGTAATGGTTTCGGTTCCAAATTCAATTCAAGTTTATTTCTATAGCACATTTAAAACAACGTCAGCTGACCAAAGTAATTCACATAAAAGTCAACAAAAAACAAATATACAGATAACACGATACATAGGAAAAAAAAAAGTAAAACACCAAGATATCCTGTCTAGCTAGTATTAAATGCCAAGGAGAAGAGGTCTTAAACTGATCTTAAACTGCGTTAAAGAGTGAGAGGATCTGACAGGCAGAGGGCGCTGTTCCATAGTCTGGGTGCTGCCACAGAAAAGGCTGTGAAGTATAGGGGCCTCAGTAACTCCCTCAAATAAAGAGAATCCATAGAGTGCAGCAAGTAAAAATTCCATTATTATTATTATTATTATTGTTGTTGTTGTTGTTGTTGTTGTTGTTGTTGTTGTTGTTGTTGTTATTATTATTATCGTTATCACTATTGTTGTTATTATTATTGTTATTATTATAAGTAGTAGTAGTAGTAGTATTTGTATTTCAAGGTTTCTTCTTTTCTTTTCTTTTTTTTTTATGTCAACCAGAAAAAAGAAAACAAAAAAAAAAATATATGGAACCCCAAATATAGAATCCCAAAAAATACAACACCTCCTCCCACCAGGGACACACTGACCCAGCAGCACTTCAGCCACTTCACGGACCCCACACAGGAAGTCAAAAGCAAAACAGGAAGTCCCTGGAGACCTTCACCATCCCTCTGCGTCTCCCTGACCCTGAAAACCCATCCTACGACTCAAGGACAAAACACAAAATGTCCAAATGGAATCGAAGAAAAAGCCTGACTCGAGCCAGACAGAGGAGCAGATGGTACAAGCCTATAGATATTTAAGGACAAAACACTGTGTAGCACTGGCCCTATGCTACGCTAGCATTTAAATTGGTGATTCCAACCCAGGCGTGAGGGAAATAGAATCCGAGTGGTACACAGAGGCGCTAACAGTCAGAAAGTAATGGATAACCAAACTGCATGCTGGGATACGCATCTTCTTAGCATAATGTCTGCAGGGAGAGATGCTAGAGGGTCCAGGGTGAATAACACAGAATTAGAAGAGCCAGACGCGGTGTTCTATTGAATTTGTGATTTGGTTGATCAGATTTGGGTTGTCCTGAGCCGATGCTGATGTTATATTAGTAATACACAGCGGAGTGTTCTTTGATGATTCATGATTAGTTTTGCTGCGTAGATGTACACAAGACCGAGCTAAGAGATTTCATTACAACCATCATGAGAGCTAATGCATGTGTCGCTTTGAATTGCATTGCATAAAAATTCAGAATCGATAACAGTGAAATGGGCTGCAGATTCACGCTTAAAGGCGCACTGTGTAACTTTTTTTTTGGTGTGAAAGCTCAGATCCTGGGCGATTAGTAGCTCAGTTGGTAGAGTGTTTTGTCCACTTACTGCTCTCGACGTAAACTTAATCAGTTGAGCGGTCAGATCCACTGACCCACATGTTGGTGGTGTGATTCCAGCTCCCACAGATGAATGTTGTTGTTGTGTCCCTGGGCAAGACACTTAACCCACCTCACCCCAGTGTCTGCGTACACTGGTGTATGAATGTGTGTGAATGGGTGAGTGGTTCCTTGATGTAAAGCGCTTTGAGTGTCTTGAAGGTGGAAAAGTGCTATATTATAAAAAAATGCGAATGTGATCCTCCAGAATTCAATCAGAGGATTTCAGTATTGAAACTGGCAACGCAAAGGAGAGACTCATGTGAGGCTGAATCTTCTTTCTGATTGGATAATCGTCTTGGGAAGCA
>KN473753.1:12856-59742 GCA_000787095.1 Periophthalmodon schlosseri
TATATAAAACATTTGACCATTTTTACCTTGTATCTTGACGACACAGATAGGTCATGTGTAAGGAATATAAAATAAAAATGGTCATACAGTTACTTAAAAAAAACCAAAAAACAAAACTGTATCACCAAACCAAGAAAGCAGATTCACGCTTAAAGAGACACTATGTCACTTTTTCTACTCAAAGGTTCATCTTTCGCTTATCTCCGAAAAGATGATATTGCTTTCTCCACAAAAAAATGGCATATCTGTCTCAAAGGAGGAAATCAGGTGACACCACCAGATCAGGTTACAGGTTAGATCTGTGGAGAGGCAAGCCCACACACAATAAGAATGCATGTTTTTGAGGTATTTGAGAAATACAAACACCTGTAATTGAATAAAGATAGATAAGAGTGATGTAATATGTCTTGAACACCTTTGTCCCATTACAGATCATGCCTTTAACTTGGCCTGTGGGTGTCACCTTGCTCGTTGTGGACCAAACATATTGTAATGATTTGATATTTTGCCTTTAGTTCAGAGTTAACACCTTTTGTTTTTCTTGTAACTGTTTGTGTTGTTATTAATGTAACTGCTTTTGTATGTGCCGCTTGGTTGCTATGCCGACAAGTTGATGTGACAGGTTCTATTCATCAGTTACTGGTCTGTTTGGAGACAGGAGTCAAAAGGGTTACAAAAGTTAAATAGATTTTTATTTTAACAACAAAAGGATGCAGCACTGAGCCAGCCCCGTAGAACCTCAAGCCATAGAAGCCTGTGCCGACATCGCTAACCTACAGGAAAAACGTCCCCAAACTAACCTCATCAAAAGAAGAGACGAAAACAGAACAGCCGGTCCCACCAGGTCAAACATAAAAGGCTAACTGCAGCTAACAAGCATGGACCCAGGTGTGCGGAGGGCGAGGAGGTGCGCAGCGAGAGCGAGCGAGAGATTCAATTCAACTCAAGTTTATTTCTACAGCACATTTAAAAGAACTTGAGCTGACCAAAGTGCTTCACATAAAAGTCAACAAAAACAAATAACAGATAACACGATAGATAGGAAAAGAACAATAAAACACCAAGATATCCTGTCTAGCTAGTATTAAATGCCAGGGAGAAAAGGTGGGTTTTCAGTCTAGTCTTACAGGTCCTATATTACACAAAACTGACTCTTTAAACCATGTTATAATGTTGTTACCTCCTCAAAAACATACCTGGAGTTGTGTTTTGTTTCATTCACACATGTTTGAGTAATCCTTTATTATTGGTCTGTCTACATCTCCAAAGCTCAAAATGCTCCGTTCCACCTGGTGATGTCATGAAGCGGTAGTTTCCAAGTTAACAGCTCCTTCTACCTTTAGCTCAGTAGAGATCGGCATTTCCAGGGCTGAAATCATCCAAGTGATTCTAGTGAAGGTGTATGGAGTTTAAAAACAGAGTGGAGCACGTCCTGTATTACCACATGACATCACAAGGTGGAACAGAATGTTTTCAATTTGAGAGAACTCAACGTAAATGTGCAGGGTTTGTGTGTTAAACGTGTGTGAATGAAAAAAAACACAACTCCAAGTATGTTTTTGAAGAGGTAACACCATTCTAACATAGCTTAAAGCTCACAAGAGTCAATTTAGCATAATATAGAACAGAAAATAGTGTCATATGAGCCCTTTAAACTGCGTTGAAGACTGAGAGGATCTGACAGCGCCATGGACAGGCAGCGTATTTCTAATCTACAACCAGCCCGCCACAAAAGCATAATTAATATGTTAACATTATAATAACGTAATAACGCCATACTGTTGGAAATTCTAAGCAAAGCAAGGCTATTTACAGGTGGCAAACCATCACAAAAATGACATAATGCACCTTTAAGTAGATAAATCCAAAGCTAAAATCAAGTATAAAAATGTCACATGACCTTGCGCTCCAGTCGGTACCTGTATCACCGGCTCTTAACGCCGTTGCTATGTCAAATAAACATACACACCATTGTTCTTCTTTCTCCTGCCTGATTATCAGCCTTGGGCATATGGAATTTCTTAAAGTGCCAGGCCCAGAAGGAGAGCCGTGTCCTCTTTGAACAGCGCTCACATGAAAAGAGCCTTCGCCGAGCTACATTCTTCGAAATACTTGAGGTTATGCCATGCTAAGAGTCGGGCTCTGCTTCCCATTCACTCGTCTGCACTGAGGAGAATCTATGCCGACAGTTGGCTGCTGATTTGACCCACCAATAGCAAGGCTGTTTTTGATCATACAAAGAGTAAATAGAAGGCATAGCTGTAACTAATCCCAATGGGGCTATGAGTGTGTGCATGGTGCTGGTGTAGGGAGCAGTGCCGCAGAAGGGGAGAGGAAAGAACATGTGCTGTAAGCTAAACCCAAGGCCATATTTGTTATTATTCAGATTTCTATTGTGTAAAAGAAATCACTGAGGACTTGCTTGTATTGTCAAGCTTGTCATGCATGTTTATTTTTATTTTGTCTAAAGAAATGGCTAAATATGACTATGGAACGCTGCAATCATTTTGTTCGTTGTTTAATTTCTATTCTTATAAAAATGCACACTTTGGCCAAAACGTCCATAAGCGTTAGTGATTCGGGGTCGTTCGGCTCAGATCCAATTCTAAAAATGGATTCTTTATTGTGAATTAAAAGAAGTGATTCCCGATAGATGAGAGCTGAATCTTCATCTGCTCTGGCTCAAATGGTTCGACTAAAACCCAAATATAGCAGAGCAGTAATATGGTTTCATAGCTATCAATGTACATGTGAGGACAGAGGAGCGAGTGTGGAACGGGTCAAGAGAATAAAAGGGTAAAAAAATTATAACAGTAAAAACGTATTCTTTTATTTTTTTAATTTAAAATGTCTGTGTAATCCCTTAGTCATCCTGGTATGATCCAAGGCAAAAGAAAAATTCTATTCTGCTAAATAGACAGAAGTTTTAGAGTGAAGACGTTTGACTGCTCAACCAAGCCGCTTCTTCAGTTCTGGTCAGATTACTGCTGGACACTGCCTTATAACTGTCTGAAGGGAGGAGCTGACTACACTGAAACTAACACGCCTATTTGTTTACAGTAGATATATTGGTTGGCCGACTTTTTAGTGCAGGGGTGGCAAACACATTTTTCAGAAGCCACATCAGCAAAATGGTTTCCCTCAGAGGGCCAGATATTATGTAAAATAAATGTTTTTTAACTTGTTGATTAACTGTTTCTGTATTTATTACTTATTCAAGTTACAAATATTGTATATGCATTTGCATAGATGTAAATAAATATGGCTGTGTAACTACGTATCTCCTGATAAAATGACATTTTAAGACCATCATACCTTTTTATTTACCCTGTCGCGGGCCACATAAAATGACGTGGCGGGCCACATTTGGCCCGTGGGCCTTGAGTTTGACATGTGTTCTAGATGTTTCTTCTCATTGAGCCACTAAAGTTGTATTTGGGGTGACTCATGATTCACAAACATACCTCAGTTCCACCTTGTGATGTCATCAAGTGGTAATACAGGACGTGCTCCACTGTGTTTCTAAAGAGAACACACAAAGCTTTATTTTAACACTTCAGTGCAAATCGATAACTGCAGAAAACATGACTATAGCTCTCTTAAGGATTTGTAGTAAAAAAAAGGGGCTGTGGGTGAGTTTGTTGTAAATTTAAATTACTTAAGTTGAGAAAATTATCAAAATCAGCCCAACATATCGGCCCCAAAATATCAGCAGAGTTTATCGCCCATCGGTGCCTCTGGATTCTAAACAATCGGCATCGGCCGTGAAAAACCCATATTGGTCGAGCTCTTGTTTACAGTTTCTGTTTGTTGGCTAGGTCTGCTGAACTACACTAAGCGGGAACTGTGGCCGAGTCATGTTTTGCATAATTGTTCAGGTCCCTAATGAGTGCTCTCACACCTATTAGCATACTGGCTAGCACTATTGTTTTCCTTGTTTTGATTTAGGTCTGAGGATGGAGTTATAAACAGGAGATAAATGATGTCTAAATCAAAACAAGGAAACAATAGCAGCCAAACGCCTTCACTCTAAAACTTTTGTCCAGGTGACAGAATAAAATTTTTCTTTAGCCTTGTAACAAAATGCTTAGAATGGTAATACATAAGGAGTCGGGCTGGCCATCACTTATGCATTCTTCAGTAAGTAATTTATTATTTACAAGGTTTCAGGTTCCAAAAGACGCTTCACTTGACAAAATATTAAAGTTTAAAAAGTACAGTTTGTCTTCAGAACTCTTCATTCTAAGTTCTTGACAAACTTCTTTATACCGTTTGCATCCAAAGGTTTAAACTGCACCAAACATGAGCAGTTTAACACCTTTATTATTTATACATATACAAATAGCTGTTAATTGGCTTTCAGTATGACCAAAGTTTAACATTTGTTTTGTATTTTTGACAAACTCGCAAATTTTTATTTTAAGTGAAAGCTCAGATCCTCCAGAATTCACTCAGAGAATTTCAGCCTTGAAACTGGCAACTCAAGGGAGAGACTCATGTGAGGTGATTCTTCTTTCTGATTGGATAATCGTCTTGGGAACCAAAACACCAAATTATATTTTGAACATGTTTACCTTGTATCTTGGTGACACAGATAGATCATGTTTATGGATTGTTAAACAGTTACTTAAAAAAAAAAAAAGGAAAAATCCAAAAATCAAAGTTTTCAAATCCGAACACTGCCCGTGTGTCTCGTAACCGCGACGCCCGACTGCGCTTCGTATGATGCAACCTTGAGTCCTAAACCAGCGTCGGCGCTTCACCTTGAAGTGGCTAATAGGCAGAACACACAGACGCCACAGCAATCCACCGGCCCCTCTATCTACTTCCGACTTCAAATGAAATCCCTACCTCGTGCAAATCTGGAAAACTTTTATTGCTCCCGGGCCAAATTCAATCACGTTCTTAGCAGTGCCGCTGTAATACGCCGAGATTCTGGTCCAGACCGACAAACTTTTGCAGCCAGGGAGTGCGTTCGGCCGAGATACTTGGATCCCCGTTTTATCCAGCCAGAAGCCCCTAAAGCCGTCTATCTATCAAAGGTGAGGGAGGCTAGGTCATGGTACGCTCCGACTTCAGCCTCGAAATCATCAATCTTTATGCGCACACACACACGCAGACTCAAACTTGTGTATTTATTTATATAATTCTGTTTTTACCGCCCCGGAGTGCTTGCAATAGCAGGGACATTCGAGCAAAGGCCGGAGGAGAAGAGGAAGAGGAGGAGGAGGAGAGAGGGAGGGAGAGTTCTGGAGGAGTGCGATACTGCAACACAAGTTTGGATGACAACAAAGAGCCGGGACATTTTTGGCTGTGGAATACTGCAGGAAGGAGGTAACTTAACAGCAGTCTGACTGAGTTTTCTTATCGGGGTTTTAGTATTTGGAGATAGACTTGGAGAGATGGAGATGGAGGGATTGTTGTGAAAAGGTAAAAGAGGTGCGTTTTGGAGTGAGACTGGCTTGGAGCTTATATAAAGTAGCAGTGGTAGTATTGTGCATTGTTGACATTTTGTACCATTACAATCTATGCACTCAATGTAATATTAATGCAGCGCCCTCTGGCATGTGTGGAGCAGTTTCATAAATATGTGTTTACATTTTAATTTTATATAAATATAGTTCTACAGTTAAAGGCTCTGTATCTCATTTTTATCGTCTTAAAAATGTGAAAGATAGAACAAGTTCATTTTTAACGGTTTGCAACGGTTGGCAGTGTGATTTCAGCTCCCACAGATGACTGCTGTCATTGTGTCCTTGAGCAAGACACTTAACCCCCCCTTGTCTCCAGTGTCTGCGTATGCTAGTGTATGAATGTGTGTGTGAATGGGCGAGTGGTTCCTTGATGTAAAACGCTTTGAGTGCAATGCACTTCCTGATAATCGGACAATAAAATCCTTGTAATAAAAGAGGCAGGCAGTACACAGCAGACATTTTGACCTCATGAGCTGCTTATACAATTTATATGTAGAATATATATATGTTCCAAACAGGAAGTGATTATGGGCGCGCAACTCTGGCTCCAATTCACTAAACTGTGGCCCCTCTCTCTGTAACTGCTGTTGTCAGACTCGTTATTTTGGTCTTAAATGTTCATATTAACTCGCTCTACAACGATCATGGGTTTTTATTTCACGATTGTGTCCATAACTCAAGATATGAACATTAATAACAGACAAATCAGGGGCCTTCTTTCTCCGAGGTTGCTCCCACTAGCATCAGCTAATTAACTAGTTTGATTGACAGCGTTGCTAAGCACCCGCCCCCGGCTAAACCAGCAGTGCGGGAGCGGGAAGGGGTGTTACAGCTTTGCTCCGGATTGGCTCTTTGGTTGCTATGACACTTACGCTCAGAAGTCCTAATATGCAACTTGGCTCCAAATTGGCCCCTATAACTTCTAGCCTCAATGAGCTTCATTTGACTGGAGCCGAACGCTGTGGCTGACATCACACTCACTTAGTCCACTTCTTTGTACAGTCTATGAATCTACTAAACCAAAATCCAAACGGCCACCCAAGCTAATAGAACATCATGAATAACAAACTTGGACATTCCTCTCCTGGCTCCTTTTTACTTCAAGCCAACAACTTTTGATTCTTTTTTCTTATTCCAACATGAACTGGGTGAGAATAGCCAGACAGAACTCAGCACTTTCAAACAGCCCCCTTCTGTGAAAACAACAAGAGGGAAAAACAAACCCAAAAGCATTGAATTATTGTCGACTCTGACCGTGTGTGAGCCAAATCAAAGCAGGTCCTTCACCATTGATATTCTGGTCTCGTGCCAAGCTAAACGCCAATATACATCTGCTGCATAGTCGTTGTGTTTATGCTAGCGGAGGTCTTCCAGCGTGAATCTCATTGCACTTCCTGTGATATGGATTTTAAACAGATAAATAAACATCAGAGACCTGTCACGGCATTTATTTTGAACATAAACAACAGAGTATAGAAAAGGCTTTGAATGGTGCTGCTGCTCTGAATGGGAATTCACAATCACTCAGGTACAACTTCACTGAGGATTTAAGCTTTGTATAAAAAAAACATAAGCCAATTTAGATTCAGGAAGGATGCTACGAAAGCAGTTTTTAAGTGAAGATGTGGTTTATCAGGGGAGAGGGATGTGGCTGGACCTTCTACATCTTCTGCTAGCTTGTTTGTCAAGAAGATAAATTCAATACAGGGTTCTAGATATAGACTGTATATATAAATGGACATAGCTAACCTGCTAGCCGCCGCGTTCAAAATAGGAAGGGATCATGAGCGTGGTTCCGGCTCCATCGACTCCAATTCACTTTACATTGTGAAATTATCACCCTTCTCTCCGTCATTTTGGTCTTAAAATGTTCGTATTAACCCGCTCTACATGATCCTGGGGTTTTTATTTAGCTATTTTGTCCGTAAATCAAGATATTAACGTTAATAACAGACAAATCTGGCGCCTTCTTTCCCCGAGGTCGCTCCCGCTAGTGTTAGCAACAGGTTTGATTGACAGCGTTGCTAAGCGCCCACTCCCTGCTAAACCAGCGGTGCGGGCGGGAAGAGGCATTACCTTCAACAACCTGGCTTCGGATTGGCTCTTTGGTTGCTATGAATACTCGTGGTGGAACTCGGCTCCGAATTGGCCCCTACAACTGCTAGCCTCGATGAGCTTCATTTGACTGGAGCCGACGTCACACTCACTTAGTCCACTAGACTAGAAATAGGCTGATATTTGGACTTTTTAGGATATCGGCTATCGGTCTTAATTTCAGCGCAGGCCGATATTTTGTTTTGGTCGATCTGCTGCCTAAGAAATCCACACAAAGCTTTATATTGACACTTTAATACAAAGAGATACTGTGCAAAACATGACTACACAGCCGTCTTCTGGGCTTGTGGTAGAAAAGGGCTGTGGGTGAGTTTGTAGTAAATTAAAATTACATAATTTGGGGAAAACAATCAAAATCGGCCCTACATTTCATCCCTAAAATATCGGCAGAGCTCGGTATCGGCATCGGCCATGAAAGAACTCAAATCAGTCGATCTCTACTTTAGACTATGCTGCTTTCAAGACTAGGCTGATATAACTTCCTGTTTATAGGCAACATTGGAGAACTTTTCACCAAGCAAAAGATATAAAGTTTTGTTTTGAATTGTTAATCGCTATGGCAACTGTGTTAATCTTTCATCACTCTGAAACCCATGGTTAAACTGTGACACTACTATAGATATATTCTGCAACTACATTGTTTTAATAAGAACAAAAATAGTTTTAGGTTTTAGGGTAAATTCATGTAGTTATGTTAGAAAATCAGACTAATGGGGGACGGTGTAATCCATCATTCATCCAGGAGAAAGTTTCAGATAATGTAATGTAATGTAAGCTTCAGGCCCTCCCTAAAGTATATATGAAAAATACATAGTTTGCATTTGACACAGAGCCAGCCCTTGTGACTTTCGATTCTGAGCCAGGACCTTGGTCAGGAGAACTGGCTCATGCACTCTACTGTTGGAAAGCACAGCAAGTATCCAGGAATGGAAAGAACATGCAAAAACAAAAAAAAAAAAGTCAAATTTAGAATCTGTGCAACTTTATTTTTTGGAAACCATGAAGGCGATAATCTGTGCCCTTCCAAAGGTGTTTCTCTTACCACGAGCAACCGCATTGTATGAGTCACAGACCAGTCACACAAGCACCACAGTTTCAGAGTTTGAGAAAAGTTTGAGAAAAAACTTTTGATTTGACCTTTTAAGTTTTAAATTTAAATAATAGGACACGCCTCTTACCGACCTATTACCATGAAGAACATACGTTTGATTGTATTAGTATCAATATAATAATAATAATAATAATGCCTTAGTCTATAGCGGTTTTCCAGACGCTCAAAGTCGCTTTACAATTTTGTGCATTGTTCATTCACTCCACACTCTTGTACTATTGTAGCCACAGGTGTCCTGGGGCAGACCGGCGGAAACGAAGCTGACAATCGGCGCCGTCGGCCACTCACACACCGCCTTCATACTAGGCGATGTAGGTAAAGCGTCTTGCCTAAGGACGCAAAGACAAATTTTGCCACTGGCGCCCCACTGTGGCACCTGGAATTCCCAGCGGCCTCCCATCCAAGAACTAACCACAGCCAGACCTGCTTCAGAGATCAGGCTTTGACATGGAGGTTTGCCTACATCAATTTCAAGTTCTCTTACAGTTTATATGTTTGTTTTTTTGTTAGTTTTTTCATTTGTGTCATATATATAGTTTAAAAAGAGTTTGAACCACTTTGCAGTAATCTCTTTTGTGTGCAGTACAAACAAATTGACCTGACTACACAAACATGCAAAATGAATAAACACAAGTACAGGAGATTTTAAAAGCTAAAACAAAAGCCTAGTTAGTTGCCATCTTGTATATAAACTTTTTTTTTTTTTTTTTTCTGAAGCAAAATAAGGCTTCCATCAGAGCGACACCCTGTATTAAGTTGCTCGAGTTGGCAGCTACGTTATCTTGTCTATATCCCACACAGAGTCGACAATATGAGAACCAACTCCCAAAGCTCTCGGCTCCAGCAGCGCAGAGTGGCAGCGGCTGATCTCCTCTGATATCACCTCACTCATATCTGCAATATCAAGATACTGCATTACACACACGCTCCCTTCAGTACCGCAATAAATATTTATACCCCCAGGTCCATGACAGCGGGACAGATAGTGAAATAATGATGTACTCTGTGGCACATTAGAGTGTGGAAGCAGGAAGAGCAGACGGGGGAGTGACGTGAGGTGTTTGCGCGCTGGTAACATGCATTCAAACTGTGTAGCGGTTAAACAAGTGTCATCTGTACAGGTCCGCACAGGCCTCATGCAGATGTGGTTTAGATCTGAGTGCTGCATCACATTACAGGCTTACGTATACAACTTTTTAAAATTAATTAATTATGTGGGTAGACAACTTTGGTAAATGGTAAATGTTTTGTTTTGGGGTTTTTTTTATATATATATAGTGCTTTTCCATCTTCAAGGCACTCAAAGCTCTTTACATCAAGGAACCACTCACCCATTCACACACACATTCATACACCAGTGTACGCAGACACGGGGGGCGAAGTGGGTTAAGTGTCTTGCCCAAGAACACAATAAGTGTACGCAGCACGGGGGGCGAAGTGGGTTAAGTGTCTTGCCCAAGAACACAATAACAGCATTCGTCTATGGGAGCTGGAATCGCACCGCCAACCTGTGGGTGAGTGGATCTGACCGCTCTACAAATGATGTTTATGTCGAGGGCGGGATTCGAGCCGCCAACCTTCGCAACTGAGCTACTGTCGCATAAACAGTTGAGTAATATTTCCCAAAGCGTTTTACAGCACATTGTTCATTCACTCTAAGCCACTATTATAGCCACAGCTGCCCTGGGACAGACTGGCAGAAGCAAGGCTGCCAATCTGCACCATCTGCCTTTCCGACCACCACCAACACTCACTCGCACGTAAACACCAGATACAGACTACGCAATGGGGATGAAGTGTCTTGCCTAAGGACACAACTAAAGTACAGAATCATTCCCGCCTCACCGTGGCACTTGGTATTCCCAGCGGTCTCACATCCAAGTTTAACCAGGCCTGGCCTCGCTTAACTTCCGACAAGATCAGATTGAGATAAGATAAGATCGTTTTACATAAATAAACTTCAACTGCATTGAAGATCAGGCACTGACAAGCAGGTATGGCTTCTGATAGTCGCTTTTTCAGTATCTGACAGAACACTGACGAAAGCAACTCATCTATTCACAGAAGGCTTTTCACATGTTGTTTCAGGGAGACTGGAAATAAAGTTGTTTACCGAGCTCACATCACACTTAAATAATTAAACCATTTTGTTTTTTGTTTTGCCGATCGCAGTAAATGGTCAAATTTTTATATAGCACTTTTCCACCTTCAGGTCACTCAAAGCGCTTTACATCAAGGAACCACTCACCCATTCACACACACATTCATACACCAGTGTACGCAGACACGGGGGGCGAAGTGGGTTAAGTGTCTTGCCCAAGAACACAATAACAGCATTCGTCTATGGGAGCTGGAATCGCACCGCCAACCTGTGGGTGAGTGGATCTGACCGCTCTACAAATGATGTTTATGTCGAGGGCGGGATTCGAGCCGCCAACCTTCGCAACTGAGCTACTGTCGCATAAACAGTTAAGTAATATTTCCCAAAGCGTTTTACAGCACATTGTTCATTCACTCTAAGCCACTATTATAGCCACAGCTGCCCTGGGACAGACTGGCAGAAGCAAGGCTGCCAATCTGCACCATCTGCCTTTCCGACCACCACCAACACTCACTCGCACGTAAACACCAGATACAGACTACGCAATGGGGATGAAGTGTCTTGCCTAAGGACACAACTAAAGTACAGAATCATTCCCGCCTCACCGTGGCACTTGGTATTCCCAGCGGTCTCACATCCAAGTTTAACCAGGCCTGGCCTCGCTTAACTTCCGACAAGATCAGATTGAGATAAGATAAGATCGTTTTACATAAATAAACTTCAACTGCATTGAAGATCAGGCACTGACAAGCAGGTATGGCTTCTGATAGTCGCTTTTTCAGTATCTGACAGAACACTGACGAAAGCAACTCATCTATTCACAGAAGGCTTTTCACATGTTGTTTCAGGGAGACTGGAAATAAAGTTGTTTACCGAGCTCACATCACACTTAAATAATTAAACCATTTTGTTTTTTGTTTTGCCGATCGCAGTAAATGGTCAAATTTTTATATAGCACTTTTCCACCTTCAGGTCACTCAAAGCGCTTTACATCAAGGAAACCACTCACCATTCACGCGCACATTCATACCCCAGTGTACGCAGACACTGGGGGCCAGATGGGTTAAGTGTCTTGCCCAAGGACACAACAACAGCATTCATGTGTGGGAGCTGGAATCACACCGCCAACCTGTGGATCAGTGGATCTACCAATGATGTTTTATGTTGAGAACGGCTTCCTGTACCGACATCGCAAAGAAAAGTCAAGGTAGGTTCACACTTGGTAAACGGGTAAATGATCAAATGTTTATATAGCCTGCCCATTCAGACACCAGTGTACGCAAACACTAGAGTTGAGGTGGGTTAAGTGTCTTCCCCAAGGACACAACAACAGCATTCATCTGTGGGATCTGGAATCGCACCGCCAACCTGTGTGTAAGTGAATCTGACCGCTGTAACAATGATGTTTATGTCGAGAGCGGGATTTGAGCCGCCAACCTTTCGTATCAGTGGGAAAACACACTACCAACTGAGCTACTGTAACTTTTAACCTCCGGTCAAACACTACCTCATTGAAATTACACAGGGACGGGGGGGAAACGGGGAAACATCAGTCCATCCTCCTTCCTTCAGATGGATTTCATCAGGTCCCTCGCTCCAGCCGTCTTGTGTTTGCTTCACTATAAACAGAAACACATCTAAACTCGGCAGATTCCCCTCTCTATTCAAGAGGTGAATTGTTTTGACTGGGCCGACGCTCCACTGGACCAATAACAGTCAACCCACTGCGCGCTGCTTGTTTCAATCGCCGCGGAAACGTTTGCGGATATTATCAGTTTTACAAGTTTCTGAAGTCTGCGAGCAGGTTATGCAACGTCCGATCCTGGAGGAACAGTAACTGAAGGCCTTTTGGGAAGAGGCTGGATCATAACAGACAAGACAATTGTGCATGTGACGAATACGGGCCAGAATTGGACTTCCCATGTGACACTGGGGAGGAGGTTTAATAAGGAGAACGCAGGGTTCTGTGAGTTAACAGGCAGAGGGAAAAGCTCATACATAGAGCCTGGAGGGAGATAAAATGGGTCAGAGGACTTTATTCACTTTCTGAGGTCAACTTGTCAGTACATTTTCCTGACGCGATAGTGGCTCAGTTGAATGTTTGTCCACGGATCTGAAGGTTGGCAGTTCGAATCCTGCTCTCAACGTAAACATCATTGGTTGAGCGGTCAGATCCATTGACCCGCAGGTTGGCGGTGCGATTTCAGCTCCCACAGATGAATGCTGTTGTTGGGTCCTTGGGTAAGCCCCCGGTGTCTGCGTACACTGGTGTATGAATGGGTGAGTGGTTGCTTGATGTAAAGCGCTTTGAGTGGCTTGAAGGTGGAAGAGTACTATAGAAAAATGTGACTATTTATCATTTTAACAGATATAAAATAAACAATGAATAAATCATGCGTCTTCAGTACATTGTTCTCGTGGTATGCTAAAAAAACTTTTTTTGTTGTTAAGTGACGACAGAGTGTGACCAATACGGCTCAACGATTTAGGAAAAATATTGAATTTTTGCAGTCTATGTTGTAAAAAAGATTCTAAGTTTACATCCAGAAGAACTGACAAAAAGACTGAAATATGAATTGACAAACTAATACAAGAATCGCAAAAATTATGGTCCATAAAAATTCAACCTTTGCGATTTGCTATTTGCGATCATTCAAATTGCAATTTCGATTTGATTGTGAATAATCATCCCTACTCATTAACAGTCAGTGAATTAACTGTTTTATTTAAAGGTGCACTATGTAACTTTTCAAGCAGGAGCCAAATAGGTGATGCTGTTAAGCCAAGTTACAGATCAGATCTGTAGAGAGGCAACCCCGTTCACAGCAAGAATGCATAGCAAAAGAGAAATAAAATCTGTCAACTGGGCAAAACGCTGTAGGAGTGAAGACGCATGTTTGCCAGTATATTTTTGAGCAACACAAACACTGAGCAACACCAGAAACAAGCAGGTGACAGACTCAGTTTCAGATATGTTTAGAATAGCTTAAAGTCTGACCTTATGATCCGTAGTAGCTTACAATATTGACTCGTTTCATTCCCAAGTGTTTCTTACGCTGCAGAACATGTAGGAGAGCACCAAAAAGTTTGCTTCCTGTCCCTGACCTCAGCAGTGTCTCTCCTCTCCTTCCTCCTTTAGTCTCTGTGTGGGCTGGTTGGGCATGTGCCAGGGGAGGTTGGCATCCAAACGGCCAGGCCTGAAGCGGCTCAGTGAGGGAGACTTGGCCTTCTCCATATGAGGACAGCAGCTCCGTCTAAGTCCTCTCTCTCCCTCTAAGCGAGTCTGTGGATGAGCCCAAGAAGACCTTACCACAGTTCATTTCAGGTTTGAAAACATCAAAGCCGGTTCTTCCTCACTGTGATTGGCTAATGCATCCTCATACAGCCATTACTCTAGATGCAATTGGTTCATAATCACAGTTAGGGATATTGAATTGATTGCGGATCTAATCATTTCTAATCATCAACACTCAACTTGGTAAATGGTCACTTTTTTATATAACGCTTTTCCACCTTCAAGTCGCTCAAAAGCGCTTTACATCAAGGAACCACTCACCCATTCACACGCACATTCATACACCAGTGCACACAGACACGGGGGGTGAGTGGGTTAAGTGTCTTGCCCGAGGACACAACGGCAGCATTCATCTGTGGGAGCTGGATCCGATCGCTCAACCAGTTTTTTTCAATGAGAACACTTGGGTTCTCTTTTTCATGGGCGTCCCGTTTAAAATACAAAAGAAGGAGAAAAACAAACAAAACAAAAAAGTATACAAGTCCATATAAACCATTAAAAACAGGAGCAGGTGTGAGTATGTAAGTTTGTGACCAGATTATTAAATTGCAATTGTGTCACCAAAGTATCCAGTTTTGCTTTTCCTTGGAGTGTGTCCCATTTTTGTGAAGCAAAACAGCTAAAAGCCTCTTTCCCGTGTCAGTTTTGGTGCGGCTTAGCCTTATGCAGTTATGTGATCTGGGATTAAATGTTCCGGTATCAATGATTAACAAGCAGGTGAGGTATTCTGGCCGTTTTTGAAGTAGTCCCTTATAGATACATTTTAAACAATGATGTTCACGTCGAGAGCAGGATTCGAACCTCCGACCTTTGGATCAGTGGACAAACGGGTCTTATTTGAGAGGTCGACAGCCAGTCCGCTGTCAGTAAAAGCTTGTGGTTTGGAGCAGAGTTCAGACTATCAAGGACAGTGTTGGGAAGTAACAGAATACATGTACTGAGGATACATATTCAGAATACTACTTTTGAGTAACTGTATCCTGGTACATTTACTTTTTCATTTGGTGGTATTCAAAATATAGTTGCCTTTCTAAAATCATAGAACTACATTGTTATACTTGATCACACAATTTTGGCTTCAAACTGCACAAACTGCTCAAAGTATTAGTGAGGAAAATATAAAACACTGCTCTTGTGGTAAGGCATGTGTGGTTTTAACTTTTCCCATTACTGATAAATAAATGCAGAACAAACAGTGAAACAAACATAAAGCTGTTTTTAATCCTATGCTGCATTTTTACTCTATAACTGATATGCAACTGGGTGTAAAAGTATTGTAAGTATTGCACCATGTATCAGTATTCTGGAGGTAAATACATTTTTACTGTATTTTTCCTATGACTGATGAGGGAAGAAATTTGACTGTGTTAAGTCTGTATTGTTTATATTCAGGAAATAAAGATGGTGAGCTTTTTTGTTTTTATTATTTATTTTATTATTATTTTTTATTGTATTTATTGTATTTATTTACTTATTTATTTTCACATCAGCCTTGGTTGAAATGAATAGCATTGTATTGCCCATCCACTGACACTTTTTTGACACTGTAAAACCAGAGTGTTCAGAGCTTTATCAATAACTGCACATCTGCAAATCTTATTGCTTCGTCTGCAATGTTCCACAGTATAACATTAATCTCATCTATCTGTGTTTCTGCCTGTACCCCTAGCGTTACATATGTATGACCAAACTGTGGAAGACTCAAGGCAAAGCAAAGACATCTCCATAGAGACAAGGTGGCAGACCCTCCATCGGAAAAGTTACATAATACACCTTTAAATGGTCGAGTATAACATTTTTGGTATTATTTTAGCTCGTCACAAGAGTTTTTCTTTGTTAAATATAGCCTATCAAACACAATTTTGCCAACAATGCGACTTAGGTCCATTTGATCCAACAGTATCCTGGGATTTTGCTTTGATCCTTAGCCTGTGGCAGAACAAATATCTATTGAGAACGAATGAGATTTGTAGTTTGACTCTTTGCTTTTCTACGCTCCAAAGAGAGCGATGTTAAACCAATCCAGCCATCTCCTAAAGCAAGACACATCTCAGAGACTCACACTTGACTCTCTGAGATAGGCCGCTGCCGAATCAATACATCTTACCTGCAGCTACTCAGCCAGAATCTGCTCAGCTCAAGTCTTTGAACAATCACAACTTTACAACTCCTACAAGACACGTTTCCTTTCACCCGTAGTACTATTGGACTTGTTATTGGTTAATATATTTTGAACACGCTGATCTGACTTTACACTACATGTTTACTATAACCCTGGCAATTGATAAAAAAAATCCCAGCATGGCTAAAATGTAAATTTTGACATTGTATTTCATAATGTACCTTGTGGCCAAATGGTATATTGGGGGTAAAGGCCCTTCATTGTCGCTCGCGGCTGTAACTGGCTCCTATGTTTACAGATGTAATTTTATAGTGTTCTGTAGTTTGGTGGAACATTTGACCCATCTTTCACATCAACCGTTTCGAAAATGCTGAAAAATATTGTTTTTTTGTTTTTTTTTCGATAATACCAGGCTAACAATATATTATAGGCCTACAACAGTAACTCTGCATCACCGAACCAGTTGAAAATAACATAAAAGAACTCTCTTGGGGGAAATGTAAATAGTGCAACTCTTAGGGTTGAAGTATTTACAATTGTGACTTGCTATTTATGTTTAGCCAGCAGGATTCTGTTCAAAAATCACAGTTTTAAGATGTCCAGGAGATTAAAAGGGCTTTATGCTGTTTTCTATTTCCTGATCTCTGTTCTAATGTTGTTTCCTCATCACAAACAGACCTGGAGTTGTGTTTTGTTTCATTCACACATGTTTAACACACAAACCCTGCATATTTAGGCTGAGTCTGTTCCACCTTGTGATGTCATGCGGTAATACAGGAAGTGCTCCACTGTGTTTTTAAACTCCACACACCTTCATTAGAATCATTTGGATAATTTCAGCCCTGAAATTGCCAGTCTCTCCTGAACTAAAGGTAAAAGGAGCTGTTAACTTGGAAACTACCACTACATGACATCACAAGGTGGAACAGAGCATTTTGAGCCTTGGAGAGGTAAACAGGCTAATAAAAAAGGGTTACTCAAATGCCAGAATTAAACGAAACACAACTCCAGGTATGTTTTTGAGGAGGTAACAACATTATAACATGGCTTAAAGCTCATAACAGTCCATTTTGTGTAATATAGGACCTTTAACATTTGAGAGAGGGCTGATTTGTGGTTTGCAAATTGTGACCATTCATACTGTGATTCTGATTTGATTGGGATTAATCTTGCAGACCTCCATGCTATAAATACTCATTACTACCAACCCAGCGCCAGTCCGTGACCTTGAATCCTTCCCAAGAGTCTGATTTTGCCGTGCACGTTTAACCCTGAACTTTGACCTAAATTGCGTTGATAAACATAATTATGCTAACGATGCAAGCATGATCTTCCGCCCTTTGTAACTAGATTCAGGAGATTGTGGGCTTTAAAATAAGGTATGCTATATTTAATTAGCTGAAGTTGGAAAAAGTGTGTTTATGAGCTCCCTGTGTGGGTAACTGGGGTATTGAATTATAACAGAACCACAAAAGATACTCCATGACGGCGGTGTCTCAGATGGTAGAGCGTTTCTCCACTGATCTGAACGTTGACGGTTCGAATCCCGCTCTCGACGTAAACATCATTGGTTGAGCGGTCAGATCCACTGACCCGCAGGTTGGCGATGCGATTCCAGCTCCCACAGATTAATACTGTTGTTGTGTCCTTGGGCAAGACACTTAACCCACCTCGTCCCCAGTGTCTGTGTACATTGCTGTATGAATGTGTGTGTGATGGGTGAGAGGTTCCTTGATGTAAAGTGGTATCCTGGGTAGGAACCATAGTCTGTATAAAGTAAGTGAGTGTGATGTCACCCATAGCGTTCGGCTTCAGTCAAATGAAGCTCATCGAGGCTAGAGCAGTTATAGGGGCCAATTTGGAGCCGAGTTCCATATTTGGAATACCGACTGCAAGTATAGCAACCAAAGAGCCAATCCGGAGCGAGTGTTGCAGTGTTGAAGGTAACGCTCCTTCTTGCCCGCACTGCTGGTTTGGTAGGGGGCTGGCGCTTAGCAATGCTGTCAATCACTCCTGCCAACACTAGCGGGAGTGACCTTGGAGAAAGAAAGCAGTTGATTTGTCTTTTATTAATGTTCATATCTTGAGTTATGGACACAATAGCGAAATAAAAACACCAGGATCATTAATACGAACATTTTAAGACCAAAATGACGAGTCTGACAGCATCATTTATGGACAGAGGGACAACAGTTTTCTAATAAAGTGAACTGGAAGCGCACGCATGATCATTTCTTATTTGGAAGGCAGCGGCTAGCAGGTTAGCTATGTCCATTTATATATACAGTCTATGGTAGGAACTGATACTTGTTTGGATATTGTAACACTGTCCAGCCTGTGTGTAAAACTATTCTATTGCTGATAAAAGTTACCCTGATGGGGAGAGCATCTCTGGAGACGACAATCACACAAAGACAACATTGCTCTCTAGAAGATACCAGAACCTCCAGGGCACATTTCTATCACACACTCCACACACTCGTGACTCTGCGACCTCTCTAGTGTCTCTTATCATCCCTCTGCTCCTCGTTCATTTTACAAAAACAACGAAGGCATCCGCCGACACACTTCCCGTATGCAAAAACAGCTGTGACAACGAATAGTAATAATAATAATACTGCACTGGATTTACATAGCGCCTTTTCACTCCACACTTCTGAACGTATGCAAAAGGATGAAACGTTTTGGAGAAAGGAGCCAATCAATGTCCCATGCTAGCTTATCTGCGCAGACAGGTCAGCAGCGCTTGTCTCATATTAACATTTCAATTCCCATGCAGCGTTAGCACAAAGAACAGCTCCGAGAAAAGCGCTTTTTAAATGTTAATTCACTACCAGTGTTGACTGATTACAGCAACACATTCAGGGACCAGAAATAGTATCAGAAATTGCTGTTTTCTCCGACGCGTATAATGGATATAAACATGCTAAACAAAGCCGCTAACATCCGTCCTCTCGTAGCGGGTGTCTGTGCTATATGCTAATGCTCCCGGCATAATCCTGTCATTCAAAAGGCTCTTCGCAACATTTAAATCCATCCAATTATCCTAATTAATTAGTGCAATTACAACAGGGCCGGTTTATTTGCCTGAGAACAATTAGGCGATAATGACGGTCGGCGATGGGCAGTAAGCAGAGCGAAGAATCCACTGGGTCGTAGAAAGTCAGAGATGGAGAGATAGAGACAGAGGTGAGAGGATGGGGCAGAGGGGGTGAGATGGGAATTAACCAAAAACAAATAAACAATAAAAGGCTCATGTAATGCTAAATGCTTTAAAATGCATGATGAGACATTAAATCATGTGACTCTACTTCAGTGACAGGTTCGGTAATCAAACCCAAGATCTTCTTGTTGTGAGGCATGAATACTAAACACTATACTGCCATGCCATATTTGGGTCCCAAGGTCACAAAGTTTTTTACATCATCATGATGTTAATGAGGAGGTATTATGCAAAATCTTTTTTTCTTTAGCGTTCTGCCACGTTATAATGTTGTTCCCTCATCAAAACATGCCTGAAGAAGTTTTAGATGTCATCCGTGCATGTTTGAGTAATCTAATGATCTCGCCCTATTCGAACCCTCCTTGCGGTTAGCTGTAAGATTCTGTGCAATGCTCCGCCCACAAGCCTACGTCACCCTTGCTCCCACACGACAATTCTCCATAAATCAACAAAAACATGATGCAAAACTGAACACAGCAACTTGAAAAACCTGATGTGATGTGCAGTAGGTTCAGTAGTGGGATGCAGCTGATTGTGTTGTGATAGTGCTCTGAAGGGGGAGTGACTTAGCGCAGAGAGCAAAGGGAGGGGAGACTCGGTGTGCCAAAAATGGAAGTGAAACTTATAGAACATGTTAATGCGTTGTTTTCGGTGAATATAGCCTTAGGTAACATGGTGATCTAAATATGTTATGTGTTAGCAGTTAATACCCCATAGAAATAAAATACCCCCTCTTTAATTGTAATGAAGGGTCTCATCATCTCAAATTACCGGACCAGTCAAAACCAGCAACAAATCCATCAGCCATCATCTGATATTCCCAGCGGTTTCCAGAGAAGATCCGTGAACATACCTGAGGAGGAGATGAGCTTCCAGCTGATGGAGGGCTCTGGCTTCCCATTGGCCTGACACACCAGAGTCACATTGGAGCCCTCGTTCACCACCAGGTCTTTGGAGAGGTTGATGATCTTGGGTGGGACTGTGAGAGAAGAGGGGACAAAAGCATTAGGATTTCACAAAGAGAGTGAGGCATTTTTCTGACAGCTGCTGAGAAATGGCATTGTGATTAGAAAAGGGCAGATGTAAATGTGGCCACAATAGACTCCCATGAGAACTGTCTGCTGCCTCAGAAGTCTGGAAATGAAGGGTCTTATTGGGTAGCGAATATCTTGTTTAAAATGTGACTGTTTAGCGCGTGGTCATGGGTTCAATTCAATTTACAATATTTTAACAAATTAAGAAAAATACACTACCAGTCTAAGGTTTGGACACACCCTCTCATTCATTGTTTGTTTTCTTTATTTTTACTACTTTCTACATTTTATATTCATACTGAAGACATCAAATATATAAAGGAAGATATATGGAATTATGTAGTAAAGAAAAAAAGTTAAATGGTAACTGGTCACGTTTTTATATAGCGCTTTTCCACCTCAATGCTCAAAGCGCTTTACATCAAGGAACCACTCACCAATTCACACACACTGCAATCACCAGTGTACACAGACACTGGGGGCGAGGTGGGTCAAGTGTCTCGCCCAAGGACACAAAAACAGCATTCAGACCGGGATTCGAACCAAATGAGCTACTGTCACCCCATTAAATAATAATTTTCAACAAGGCAAAGCATGGCTACTTAATTATTTAACTTTTTTTCTTTGCTACATGACTCCATATATCTTGTGTCATATATTTGAGGTCTTCTGTGTGTATATAAAATGTAGAAAGTAGTAAAAATAAATAAAAAATGAAATAAAAGTTGAATGAGAATGTGTGTCCAAACTTTTGCCTCATAGTGTAAATGCATCTAACCGTGACCATACTAGTACAGCAGCTTGTTTATGTACCAACCATAGACTGTATATATAAATGGACATAGCTAACCTGCTAGCTGCCGCGCTCGAAATAGGAAGAAAAACTGTCACCCTTCTCTCTGTAACTGCTGCAGTGAGTCTCGCCTTTTTTGCCTTAAAATGTTCGTATTAACCCGCTCTACATGATTCTGGTGTTTTTATTTTGCTATTTTGTCCGTAAATCAAGATGAACATTAATAACAGACAAATCAGGCGCCTTCTTTCCCCGAGGTCGCTCTCTCTAGCGTTAGCAACAGGTTTGAGTGACAGCGTTGCTAAGCGCCCGCTCCCTGCTCAATCAGCGGTGTGGGAAGGGGCGTTACCTTCAACAGCCTTGTTTCTGATTGGGTTTTGGTTGCTATCCCTGCTCATCAGCGGTGTGGGAAGGGGCGTTACCTTCAACAGCCTTGTTTCTGATTGGGTTTTGGTTGCTATGTTAATCGCGGTCGGAATTTCAAATAGGGAACTCGGCTCCAAATTGGCCCCTATAACTGCTCTAGCCTCAATGAGCATCATTTGACTGGAGCCGAAAGCTATGGGTGACGTCCCACTGCTTTATACAGTCTATGGCAATAACATTATGACATTTAAGAACATTTTTTTGTTTTTTTGTACTCTGCCTATACTTGTGTATCCCAACTTTCTGCAACATTCTACAACATTCCCACTTTTCCTTTTACCTAAAATCCACTTGTGCTCGGAAAAGTCAGAAAAGTGGGTCAGAACATTGCCTCCAAACTACAGTGATAAACAGTGGAACTAATGTTAGAAGCATTTCAAAAGGCAAACTTATTTTTACAGTCGAACAAGCTATGTCGACACAGCATCTCCTCCACAAACGCTGCTTGTTGAGTGTGCTATTGATAAGGTGATGAAATGTGAGCAGACATGTAGAGAACCGCCGCAGGGCACACGGGTCCTTAAGGTGCTGCTCTTCTAGGACCCCATCTGCATTCTTGGATCCCCCTTCTCTGCACTCTGGGACCGCCTCTGCACTCTGAGACCCCTCACTCTGCACTCTGAGACCCCCTCCTCACTCCACACTCTGGGACCCCCTCCTCCACAGTCTGGGACCCACCCCGTACTCTGGGATCCATTTACGCACTCTGGACCCCCACCATTCCGCAGTCTGGGACCCCTCTGCGCTCCGAACCAAGGCAAGATTCAACGCATACACTTTTGTCATTTCAGTAAACATTTATGTTCATGTTGATGTCTTGCAATATGACTGGTGAATGTATATTTTGTTGTGTAAAAAAAAAATGTAATGTATTTTCAGAATGTATACACATGTTCAGTGGTTGAATAAAAACACAAGAAAATACTACACATAGAAATAGAAAGTGTCTTGACTTTGACCTATTTGCTATTTAAGCAATATTACTTTAAGGTTGCACCATCTTGTCTCCATGGAGATGTTATGGTTTGACTGGTAGATTCCACAGTACCGCATTAAGTTTATGGTAAATGGTCACATTTTTTTTTTTTTTTTTATAATGCTTTTCCACCTTAAAGGCACTCAAAGCACCTTACATCAAGGAACCACTCCCCCATTCACACACACATTTAGACACCAGTGTACGCAGACATTGGGGTGAGGTACCACTCACCATTCACACACACATTTAGACACCAGTGTACGCAGACATTGGGGTGAGGTTGGTTAAGTGTCTAGCCCAAGAACACAACAGCATTCATCTGTGGAAACTAGAATCACACTGCCAATCTGTGGGTCAGTGGATCTGACCGCATTTTAAGCTTACTTTCGCTTGATCCAGTTGATAATAGTGTAAATACCGCCTGGCACGTGTGTTCAGATGGAGCTAGGCTGGCTAAACTGAAAACTAATAACCTTGTAAACTATCTTGGAGCTGCTAATTAGCGCTCCTTCCCGGACTAGCGCGTTGTTATTTTAACTGTTAGCACTGCCTGGAGGTGCCTAGCAGTGACCTGAAGTGCAGAGCCAAACGAAATCTCTGACTGCCAAATTGGTGAAGTTTTTTTTTTTTTTTTTTTTAAAATTTGATCATGGGAACAACCTGTAAGACTTTCAAATATACTTTACCATTCGAAACACATAAGACATCTTGACACGATTCCAAAAAACCCCGTGTATTTCTGCAAAGAGCCAATTGATTCCAAATGAATTCTTAAAGCAGTACCACGCATTGTGTTTAAATAGTCCCACATACCGGGGTAGAAAAAAATATATTGATTTTTGTAGCGAAGGCAATTTTCATGTCAAGAGTCGTTTTCTCAAGGCGGACCGCTTAATCTACCGTCTGCTACCTGAAGTATTTCACACAGATATACTTGGCCAAACTCCATGCACAAGGCTCTACTGAGGTACCACAGACTGTATATATAAATGGATATAGCTACCTCTCTCTCTGTAACTGCTGCTGTCAGGCTCGTCATTTTGGTCTTAAAATGTTCTTATTAACCTGCTCTACATGATCCTGGTATTTTTATTTCGCTATTCTCCAAGGTCTCTCCCGCTAGCGTTAGTAACAAGTTTCATTGACAGCGTTGTTAAGTGCCCGCTCAATGCTAAACCTGCGGTGCGGGCGGGAAGGGGCGTTGCCTTCAACAGCCTCGCTCCGGATTGGCTCTTTGGTTGCTATGATACTTGCAGTCGGAGTTTCAAATACGGAACTCCAAATTCGCCCCATAACTTCTCTAGCCTCGATGAGCTTCATTTGACTGGAGCCGAACGCTATGGGTGACGTTACACTCCCTTAGTCTACTTCTTTATATGTCTATGTTAGGTACCCTGCTATAAAAGATGCAGTTTGCAGCAGAAGATAGCAAACTTTTTTAGTGGAAAAACATAAAACTTAGACAGGAATATTTCCAATTTCCTAGGACTCAAAAGTAAGCATTTTAAAGCACTCCCGGTTGCTGTGATGCAGTGGTGGAGCCAGTGCAGGAGACAAAACAAAGAACTTCATGTTGGCGAAGTGTAAAGTCGTTTTTTAAAGGTGCAGAGCAAATAACCTGCTCACAAAGGATAGATCTGTAAAAAGAGGCACTTTGTTCTGGAGACAGCAGGAAGACAGATGGCTACAGCCCGACATGGGAACCAGTGTTTGAAGAACATCTAAAAGAACTGAAGACTGATCGTGAGGGATTTTCGATAAATATATAAATCAGATTTTGAAGTGTTGCTCAGAAAATTGTCCATCTTTTTCTTTTTATTTCTTCTTGTCATGAGGGACTATAGGCAGTTTGGAATGTAAGAGCTTAAAGTTGTCAGAAGTAGTTGACATAGCTTTCACTGAAGTTTAATTTGAGTCATGGACAATAGATTATAGTATATATGTAATTTCTAACTTAATATTATGTAAAAGAGGGTTATTTCTTTCTTTATCTTTCTGTATCTTTGTTTATACAGGAGTCTTTATATAAATCCAAGTATATAAGTCCATATAAAACATTAAAAACAGGTGCAGGTGTGAGTATAAAAGTTTGTTACCAGATTATTATTAACTAGAAATTGTGGCACCAAAATATCCAGTTTTGCTTGATCTTGATATTCCATTTTTGTGAAGCAAAACAGCCAAAAGCCCTTATTCCCGGCTAGTCCTTAGCCTTATGCAGTCATGTGATCTGGTTTTAAATGTTCCCATATCAAAGATTAACAAGCAGGTGAGGTATTCTGGCAGTCTATGAAGTAGTCTCTTATAAATACATTTCATACAGTGCTGTTCTGCTCTGACAGACAGCGATAGCCAACCTACTTTTCCATAGAGAATACAGTGATGGTTTCAAGTCCATCACCTGTAATGAAACGAAGGGCCTAGGGAACAATTGATTTAAATGTTAATGAGTTTCATTCACATTTTCCTGATACTGAGACCATTATTGACACCATTGTGAGGACTTTTGACCTTTCAAAATGGACGACATGGTGGCTGAGTGATTAGTGGAAATGAAACGGGAGCGGTGCAGTCAGTTCTAGCCTGGCTTACAGCTCTTACTTCTGGGTTCGCGAAAGATTAAATATTTTATTATTAGATGCAGATGACAAGTAAGCAAGCAAGCAAGTTTGCCCTCCATCAGGTGGCGATACAAGTCAGATCTGCATTGACTTGTTTGAGTTGGTATTAGATTAGGTATTAGGTTATCTGTAACGTTTGTGAATGAGTCGGCTCTTTTGAACGATTCCTTAACGCGAACGGTTGGAATCGAATCTCATTTTTGAAAAGAACCATATCCTTTTCTTTCTAATTTTTATACATTTTTACACTGATTAACGCTAAACCAACACAAGAATCAGAACAGAAGCAGAGCAGGCGACAGGAGTGAGAGCTTTGTACACAAAAAAAACATATTTGGCATCATAATAACAGTTAATTTCAATTATTATTATTGTACTGTAACATTTTATTTAGATTATGCATCATTTGAAAGGGTAAACTCACTTCCACTCTCAGTTTGAACCATTTAAAACAGAGCTTAGGCTTGGTCATTTCTCTCTGTGTTTAGTTTGTAGATAAAATAGGTTCTCACATTGGCTTCTGTCATATGAATAAATAGTAAAAGAGCCAGTCTTTTGAACGTCTCTGAAATGAACGGATCCAAAAGTTTCGCATCTCCTAAAAGAGCCACAAGTCCCATCACTAATGGTGTGGTACCAGTTAGAAAAGGCTGAAATCTCTTCCATAAAACCATTCCTAAACCAACACTGATCATTCGAAAGACCTCTTCATCCCTTAGTGTCTGACATGCCTCTAGTGCCATATCAATATTTGGGACTCGCAGAACTCTCTTGGACAGGCCATCAGATAAGGCCTTGGGTTACGCATAAAACCAGTGGAGCACAGTATAAGTTTCAAGAGGAAATAAACTTGAATATCCCCCGAGCAGCATGAGTCCAGCAGTTTCTAACCTTTAAGATTCAGGTTCGAGATTAATGTCATGAGGCATTAGAGGAGGACCTGGAATACTCGTCACGCCAGGTTTAACATCCAACACAAAGACAGCGATGATTGTGTGTCTTCCAAACATTTCAAAGATTTGATTGTTTGAAAATTTTGAAGTAATTATGGTAAATGGTAAGGCAATTACAATAAAACATTAAAATCACAATACAACACAACAAAACATAAATAATCACAAATAATCATCAGACGATTTACATTAAAAGAGAAGAGTGCAGAAAAAAACCTTTCAGTCATATGCACATCTAAACAGAACCATTTGGAGCCTCGATTTAAACATTGTCAAAGTAGAGGCCTGTCTCACATCTTCAGGAAGACTGTTCCAGGTTTTAGCTGCATAAAACTGAAATGCTGATTCCCCATGTTTAGTCCTGACTCAGGGCACCAGCAGGAGGCCGGTCCCTGAAGTCCTCAGAGTGCGAGATGGTTCGTATGGCACTAACGTGTGGGAGATGTACTTTGGTGTTAGTCATCTGCATAATTGTGGTAGGACATATTATTGCTGCGTATTGACTGGCCTAATGGCAACATGTAGAGATTGAACAACAGGGGTCCCAGGATTGACCCCTGGGGCACTCCACCGGTCAGGGACATTTTATCTGAGACACATTTTCCAATTTAAAAGTACTCCCTGTCTTCTAGATAGGAATTGAACCAGTTTAGTGCCGTACCAGAGATGCCCCCCCCCAGTCCTCTAGTCTCTGTAAGAGGATCCCATGATCGACAGTGTCAGAGGCAGCACTTAGATCTAACAGGATCAAGACTGAGGCTTTGTCTGCATCAGTGTTCAGGCGGATGTCATTTGTCACATTGATAAGAGCAGTCTCAGTGCTGTGGTGGGGTCTAAAACCTGACTGGAAAACATCAAAGAAGTTGTTCATTTGGAGAAAGTTAATAAGCTGTTGGTTAACTACTTTTTCAAGGACTTTGCCTAAAAATGGCAGATTTGAGATGTGTCGGTAATTTTTCAGTATTATGGCATCAAGACTGCTCTTCTTTAGGAGAGGCTTGATAACTGCAGTTTTCAAAGCTCTTGGGAATGTTCCAGATTGAAGTGACAAGTTAACTATGCAAATGGCCGCATTTTATATAGCACTTTTCCACCTTCAAGTTTCTTGCCCAAGCACAGAACAACAGTATTCATCTGTGGGAGCTGAAATCACACTGCCAACCTGTGGGTCAATGGATCTGACGGCTCAACCGATGATGTTTATGTCAAGAGTGGGATTCGAACTGCCAACCTTCAAATCAGTGGACAAACGCTCCACTAACAGAGCTACTATGAAGTTTTAAAAGTATTTTTAGTAGTTTAATGTGGCTCAGGGTGAAAAACCCCATATATGACATGCGTTAGGCCCATGGGTGACAGTAGCTCAGTTGGTAGAGTGTCCAATGATCCGAAAGTTGGTGGTTCAAATCATTGGTTGAGTGGCCAGATCCACTGACCCATAGGTTGCCAGTGCGATGAATGCTGTTGTTGTGTCCTTGGGCAAGACACTTAACCCACCTCGCCCCTAGTGTCTGCGTACACTGGTGTATGAATGTGTGTGTGAATGGGTGAGTGGTTCCTTGATGTAAAGCGCTTTGAGCCTTGAAGGTGGAAAAGAGCTATATAAAAATGTGACCATTTACCATGATGCAGTTGGTAGTGTTCAACAGTGTTTAATATCTGATTTCAATACAGCTGACAGATATCACAATCGTGGTATGTATTATTTGTTTGAAAAAGTTTTCTGAGGTTTTGCGAAGTAATTTTGTATTTTGTATATTGGAAACGAGTAAAAGATGGCACGAAGGCTGAAGATGAAGCAGCTTAATGAGTCGAAAAAAGTAATTCCTTGCATTGACGTTGGCTGTTGTCAGATTGACTTCTCTATGCAAACAAACACTTATTTAGAAGCAGCCCTATATGGTTCTGATAGCCAAATTAGGTAGAGTGAAAATGTCACAGCTTGCCTCAGGATGGAGAGGGCAAATAATGATGAGGAAAGGAGCAAACAAAGAGAGTTAAAAGTTCAAATAGCTTTATGACTTTTACATTTATCTTGAGACAACGCTGCAAAAACACGAGCCATTATAAACTAAAAGGACGAGAAACTGGGGACTATTATGATTCAGTACTCCTTGGCTGCCAATCACTGCTGCACAAATCTAACTCATAAAACAAGTAAACTACACAGTTTGGAAGAAAATGGCAATTTACAGACAAAAGAAATATGGCCTGTCCCTCAGCGAACATCAAGGGTTCATTTGGCGGCGATGAGAGCGCAAACCAGAGCGAACCAGAGCAAAGCAGACCGGAGCTTTTATATTTAAGAGTGTTGTAATTCTGACACTTCAAACACTGTGGATATGTTACATCATCAAAAGACGTCACAAGCATTAATACCATGAGGAATATGAAAAAGAGTCACAAGTCACAAACCCTCACATCAGTGTTGGCCTGACCCACTGGCTCTGGGAACAGATATCTGCACCATAGACTGAAGAAGTGGACTAGGTGAGTGTGACGTCACCCATAGCGTTCGGCTCCAGTCTAATGAAGCTCATCGAGGCTAGCGGTTATAGCGGTGAATTTGGAGCTGACTTCCATATTTAGAATTCCAAGTGAGTATCATAGCAACAAAAGAGCCAATCCAGAGCAAGGCTGTTGAAGGTAACGCCCCTTCCTGCCCTTCTCGCTGGTCTAGCAGGGAAAGGGCACTTAGCAACACTGTCAATCAAACCTGTTGCTAACGCTAGCGGGAGAGCTCTTGGGGAAAGAAGGCGCCTGATTTGTCTGTTATTAATGTTCATATGTTGATTGACGGACAAAATAGCAAAATAAAAATACCAGGATCATGTAGAGCGGGTTAATATGAACATTTTAAGACCAAAATGAGAAGCCTGACAGCAGCAGTTACAGAGAGAGGTGACAATTTTTCAGTGTAAAGTGAATTGGAGCCAGAATCGACGGAACAGGAAGCGCGCCCATGATCACTTCCTATTTGGAACGTGTCGGCTAGCAGGTTAGCTATGTCCATTTATATATACAGTCTATGCTCTGCACAGACTTGCGCGCCCATATCACTTCCTATTTGGAACGTGTCGGCTAGCAGGTTAGCTATGTCCATTTATATATACAGTCTATGCTCTGCACAGACTTTTGTTTTCTTTTTCTGCCACAGCTTTCAAATCTTAAGCTATAGAAACTGCAGAATATCGATTTGTGAAAGTTTAGAGCGCTACTTTCGTACAGCAAAAAAATAGAATGAACTTTTTATTAAACCACCTTGTTTGACAGAGCTTAATACGAGTGTTTACAGTTCACTTTTAAAGCATTATACATGGTTTATGATGTGTGCCAGACTCCTGTGGTATAGGTTTAAAAGTGTTCCCTCTAAAACAGGTTTCAAAGTCAAACAAATATACAGGGACAAGCCTACTCATCTAGTTACTTAAACAGGGTTAAAGTAGACAAAATGTGCTTGTGTCTTTTATATAGTCTTCTAATCCGTTACACCTGAGGATCATTGTAATTTGGACATTTTAATTTGCAATATTGATCTAAAACAACTTAATAAAAGCAGAAAGTTCACTGACTTCCGCGTTAGAAAACTGCGGTGCCCAGTGGGAGCTGACAACGCTGTAAACGTTATCACAACAAAGATGGTATCTGATGGAATGAAGATTACTCAAACATGCATGAATCACGCTAAATACAACTTCAAGAGGATAAATGAGAAGGAAACAACTATAATATGGTTAAAAGCTCTGAAAAGTCCATTTTGCAGAATAGGTCTGATTTCATGCATGAACACGCTAAATACAACTTCAAGAGGATAAATGAGAAGGAAACAACTATAATATGGTTAAAAGCTCTGAAAAGTCCATTTTGCAGAATAGGTCTGATTTAAGGCTTCTTGTTAATTGTTTGTTAATAAGTTAATACTACAGAAAGTTAGATCTGGAAATTAGGTTGTTTTACCAGAAAAAGACACTTTCTTTGCTTTCGCTTTTGATGGTCTAAGAGGGTATCCCATAATGCTTTGTGATGTGGTGTCACGATCTATGTTTAGCAACTTCAAAAAGCGTTATTCAATTTATTAATACCTAAATATGGATATAGAGAGGTTTGAAAAAGTATACATTTTCTTGCTAAAATATTGGTACATAAGGGTCCATATTACGCTGTTTTCTGATCTATGTTATAATGTTGTTTCCTCATCACAAACATACCTGGAGTTGTGTTTTGTTTTATTCACATGTTTGAGTAACCCTGCATTATCAGTCTGTCTACATCTCCAAAGCTCAACATGCTCTGGTCCACCTTGTGATGTCATGTGGTAATACAGGGAGTGCTCCACTGTGTTTTTAAACTCCACACACCTTCATTAGAATCATTTGGATGATTTCAGCCCTGGAATTTCCAGTCTCTACTGAATTAAACAGTAGCAGTTAACCTGAAAACTGCCACTACATGACATCACAAGGTGGACCAGAGCATGTTGAGCTTTGGAGATGTAGACAGACTGATAATGCAGGGTTACTCAAACATGTGAATAAAACAAAACACAACTCCAGGTATGTTTTTGAGGAGGCAAGAGCATTATAACGTGGCTCAAGAGTCAGTTTTGTATAATACAGGACTATTATGCAAATTTCAATCATTTTTCATTGTTATTTAAGTTTATCTGCACTATTTTCAGATCAGTTCCAGCGGGAGTAGCACAAACGTAGGTCAAGGGCAAGTTTATTTCTAAAGCAGATTTACAAACAGCCATGACTGCCCTAAAGTACTGTACAAGATCACGGCTACTACTCGTTACTGGATTGATATTTACGTACTTATTAGTTTTGTTTGTTTTTTTGTATTTTTTTCTGTATTTGAACAAGGCGCCTATAAAAAGGGGAGTCTGAGTGCTCTCATTGGGCTCTCCCTGTATAAATAAAGATAAATAAAATATTGCAATGCTTGCCATAGATGAAACAAAAATCACTGGTATCGCCCATCGCTAGAGCCACTTGTTCGAGAGAAATAGACAGAACTGAGAGTGAAACTAGTGAAACTCAGCATCACCATAACATCATCAACATAAAACCCAGTCGGCGTTATCTGTGCTATCTTTGTGTTCTAGAGTTTGACCTTTTTCACACGAAACACCAAAGCCGGGTCTAACACTGATCAGCCAATTACGAATCGGTCAGGACCCTGGAAGATTTGCATGTAAAATGAAAAATAAATTATCACAAGGCCGTTATTAGCATCAGAGGTGAACTAAAAGAGGCCGCGTCCCCAAAGGACTCAGTTACTCTATTAAAGAGCAATAATGAACTGTACGAAGGAGAGGACAGTTCAACAGCACCAGCTCATTATACAACAAACTTAACTCTGAGACAAACTTGGATCATAATATAAATGGTGAGTTTTTCTAAAGCGGTACCTGTGTGAGATATTGCGTGACAAGACAACAGTGTTTCAATCCATAGCATAAGAAAGTAAGAAAGTATCCCATGGCTTTTTGTTCTGTTCACTAGTCTCTTGAAAAAGCTGTTTGCAGGTATGGAAAGTAGGTCTGAACTATCCATCCATCTTCTTCCGCTTATCCGAGGGCAGGTCACGGAGACACTAAGCAGGGACTCCCAGACTTCTTGCACCCTAGACACTTCCTCCAGCTCTTCCGGTGGGAGGCCAGCCGCCAGCTGAGAGACACAGTCCCTCCAGCGTGTCCTGGGTCTCTCCCAGGGCCTCCTCCTGATGGAACATGAGCACCTCTCCAGGGAGGCGTCCAGGAGGCACCCAGAACAGAAGCCTGAGCCACCTCAGCTGCTCCACTGAGCTCCTCACAGTATCTCTAAGGGAGCACCCAGCCCCCCTGCCGAGGAAACTCATTTAACCGCATGTATCCGCCATCTTGTCCTTTTGGTCATTACCCAAAGCTGTCGTAATACAGGAAGCGCTTCACTGTGTTTTTAAACTCCACTTTTAAACACCATAATAATTTGGATAATTTCAGCCCTGGAATTGCCAATCTCTACTGAACTAATAGTAAAAGGAGCTGACAACTTGAAAACTACCACTTCATGACATCACAAGGTGGAACAGAGCGGGTTGAGCTTTGGAAATGTAGCCAAACTAATAATAAAGGGTGACTCAAACATGTGTGAAGGAAACAAAACACAACTCCAGGTAAGTTTTTGAGGAGGTAGCAACATTATAACATTGTGAGCTTAATGCTCACAAGAATCTATTTTGCGTAATATAGGACCTTTAAGGCTCCCATGTAAAACCCTAATATTGTACCACTTTCTCCATAATGTTAAGATCCCTATCAAAATTACATTACTCAAACTTCGGCCCGTCTTCCAGCACATCTTTCTGTTCTTCTAAAACACAGTTGATCGCTCTGACAGTTCAAATTCAGCCTGCACACCTCACATTTATTCATTTTATTATTTTTTCCCTTCTCTCCCTGACAGATCTGTCCTAGCCACTGTTCCGTCATCCCTCCTTCAAAGCCAAAGGAACGAGTCTCTATTTTAGCGCATTGTCTGAAGATGCCGTTTGAATATGGCGTCGTCTGCGTTTTAGCTCATCTTACATCCGACCTGCTCCAACGAGACAAAATGTGAATGAATTATTTATGGGGTGTCAGATTAATCCCCGTTTACCCTCTGCGAATGACAAAGGCGTGTGGAGAGTTTGTCAGCGCTGTTTTGTTTGGCAGCGAGTAAAAAGCCAAGGTGCTACTTCTGTTTGAGAGATTCAAATAGAAGGTTTTTCATGTTCGTTCGGAACAAAGGAGCAGGAAGTGAACGCCCAAATATAGACTTTTCATGAAAACAAATGCCCAGAAATGGAAAACACAATTGCGCTACTTGACATTTTGCTTTCTAACACAAGATTCATATCAACGGCATGAAAATATATAGTCCTTACGCAATCAGTATGGAATTTCCTCATCACAAACAGACCTGGAGTTGTGTTTTGTTTCATTCACACATGTTTAACACACAAACCCTGTACATTTAGGCTGAGTTCTTCTCTCAAACAGAAAACACTCCACACACCTTCACTAGAATCATTTGGATAATTTCAGACCTAGAATTTCTAATCTTTACTGAACTAAAGGTAAAAAGTTAGGGGGGAAAAAGGATGTAGACAGACATAATAATAAAAGGTTACTCAAACATGTGTGAAAGAAACAAAACACAACTCCAGGTATGTTTTTGAGGAAGGAACAACATTATAACATGGCTTAAAGCTCACAAGAGTCATTTTTGCGTAATATAGGACCTTTAATGAAGAATCTTGTTGTACCTGTAGTTTAATCTCTACAAACATGTTCTGAAAAGCACTGGATTCTTGTATGAGTTTATAAGTTCATATTTCAGTCTCAAATGTTAATGCTCCTGCAGTAGTTTGAAAGTGGGCACTCTGAACAGAATCGTGCTCTTTAAATCTAATCTAACCACTATACTTGTCAGAAAAATCACTATTACATTTTATTCCCCAAAATCTTACTAACCTCTATCCACCTATGAGAAAGAACTGTGAGCCTTGGGGATAGTCACATGCCATTGATTCCACATGGTTTTCATCCAGCAATGTCTCTGATAGTCTGACTGAAAGAAAAAAAAAAAACCCTCTCAAAGTATGGTCCTCAAAATGTAAATGTAATATTCATTTTTTTCCCATAAACAGCTGTATTTACAATTCTCTATAAGAAATAAATAAGGAACCTTTTAATGGGTATATTCAGGCCCGTCGACAGAAATTTGTGGGCCCGGGGCAAGAAGCCTCACATGGCCCCCCAATATAAATTAATAGGAAGAGGGTTCAATTCTCAGCCCCTAAGACCGTGGGGCCTGGCGCAGCAGACCCCTACAGAAATGTTCAATCAAACTATGGCAGCATATTCACAGGTAATTACTCTCAGCCTGCAACCAATCAAAATAAGATGGAAAACTCCATGAGAATTTTTTTAAGCTAGCTCTTTTGTCATCAGATAGAAAGAATTTGAGCTCTAGCATAATATGAACAAGTCTGTGGAAGGCGTCATGGCTGAATTATTAGGGTGACAGTAGCTCAGTTGGTAGAGGAAGGTTCAGATCCACTAACCCACAGATTGCTGGTGCGATTCCAGCTCCCACAGATGAATGTTTTCGTCATGTACATGGGCAAGACCCTTAACCCACCTCGCCCCCAGTGTCTGTGTACGCTGGTGTGTGAATATTTGTGTGAATGGGTGAGTGGTTCCTTGATGTAAAGCGCTTTGGGTGACTTGAAGGTGGAAAAGCGTCATACAAAAATGTGATCATTTACCATTTGGCTATGTAAAAAAATGTTAATATTTATTTAAAAAAATAATAAAATCATCAGAACATGGTAAAAATGTTTTCAGTGGAGTGTTTATAGAATGTCTACTTCCTGGTTTGGCTAAAGTTAAACTTAACCACTTTAAGTTTGACAAAGTTGAGTTCCCCTTCGGAAAGTTAAGCAAGTTTTGGCCAAACTTTAGCACCTCTCTCCAGACTGTTGCCAACATCCATAAAACATGCAGAGTCTCCAACTGTAGGAACGCACTGGACTGGCAGCACTGGAAAAGAGACCGCTCACAAGGCTGGGCTGAGATCAGGGACACCAGTGAAAACATGCTAAGCTAATCGCACTCCTGCCAAGATGCTTCTGTCAGTCACTCTCGTCTGAACAAGTCAAATTGTGTTTTCGAGTGTTGCTCAAGCTGATCATTTGAGTATTCTTGACATGGAATATGTTACACTAAAGTAGGCGGTTTGAGGAAGAGCAACTGCCAAAAACTGACAACTTCATTTCTGTTGTAACGAGCTCAATATTCATGGCCATTTCTGTACAAATGCTTTCAGTTCAAATTAAAGTTGTACTATGGAACTTCTCTTGTGGAGGATCTCTATGGAAATGATATTGTTTTGCCTAGAATGTTCCACTATATGGCATTAAAACATAAATTGAATTGGACTGAAAAAAACAAAAAAACAAAACACATTGAAAAACATGTATGCGTTCATGTTTTGCCGGGTCCCAACTCCACAGATCTGACCTGTAACTTGACCTGGTGATGTCGCCTGTTGTTGCAAAATCGTCTTTTCAGAGCTTTTAACCATGTTATGGTTGTTTCCTTCTCATTGACCCTCTGAAGTTGTATTTGGGGTGATCCGTGCACGTTTGAGCAATCTTTAATCACTTATTTTCAAGACGCCATATTGCCGACCAACCCCCGTTTCACTGCCACTGGTGCACGCCCTCTGCTCTCCACTTCCTGCGTTCTCCAGTTTTATTTTCTTAATCTGTGATACGTGTAGGATTTGCCAGCACTGCGTAGTCATTTTGGTACAAATGAAAAAAAATCCGCTACTCGCAAGCGTGATGTGCAGCTATCCATAGGAGGGGCCGACAGCACGCGGAGCTTTGCTGTTGATGACGTTACGGCGACGTCAGCTCCCATCGGGCACCGCAGTTTTGGAAGATCTTTTATTAAGTCGTTTTAGATGAATATTGTGATTTAAAATGTTCACATTATAACACAATGATCCATGGGTGTCGTAGACTATAACTATAGAGCAGACACAAGCACAACAGGTTTGATTTAAATATATTATAGTGAGCTTCATATATTTTAGCGTCTTGAAGGACAGTTAGCCGTTTCAAATAGGACTAAACTGAGGGAAAGGCTTTGGGTGGTAGCAGTTTTAAGAGATCTGTCTAGAGCCTTGCATGTGTGACCTAACCCACTGACCACCCTGCATCGCTTTCAACCAACAAACGTATGAGACAAACAAAAGGCTTAATATGGCGTTGTCCAAATTACCAACCATCTTGCTCCGTCATTTGAATCAGCACTCTGCCAGAACCTTCTAAAATCCTGGCCCTGATTCGGAGACTGATTCACGCTCCTCCATGTGTACTCAGACAACTGCTAAATATTAGCCACAGATGGTGCACCCATTCCCTGGCACACTTTCCCAACAACAGTCATTTCTGGTGCTTTTGCTGTCAGCACAACTCGCTTCTTCGGGAAAATTTTCGTATCCATTTTCAATTCCGGCGCCACAAAGCAGTTGCCAGTTCCACAATAGTAGTTTGTTTTGGCACACCATGTCTTCAGTTGTGAAAAGGTCAAATAGAAAGCGATCACTCAACAACTCAGTAGAAATTCACTTCCCCGCTGTTGTGAGGAGAAAACGATTCACTTGTGTTTGCTTTTGGACTAGAATAAAAGTTTCATTTAGGTACAGAACCTTTAAAAGCTTATTCCAAAAATGCATTATAACTTCTGCAATGAAGGCAACCGGAGGTGAGACGTAATGCAACTTGAAGAGAAAAATTTAAGTTAGACTCTGAATATCAATGAATATGAAAAATATAAGGAGGATTTGGTAAATTATAACAGTGATATCAGACCCCAGTTTATTTAAAGGTCGTATATTACACAAAATTTAATCTTGTGAGATTTAAGCCATGTTATAATGTTGTTATCGCCTCAAAAACGTGCCTGAAGTTGTGTTTTGTTTCATTCACACATGTTTGAGTAACTCTTTATTATTAGTCTGTCTACATTTCCAAAGCTCAAAATGCTCTGTTCCACCTTGTGATGTCATGTAGTAGTAGTTTTCAAGTTAACAGCTCCTTTTACCTTTAGTTCAGTAAAAATTGGCAATTCCAGGGCTGAAATCATCCAAATGATTCTAGTTAAGGTGTATGGAGTTTAAAAACACAGCGGCGCACTTCCTGTATTACCACATAATATCACAAGGTGGAACGAAGTGTTTTCTGTTTGAGAGAAAAACTGATTATTTTATCTTGATATTTTAAAGACTTGCACACAAATTCAACTTTTTGTGAAGCTCAAATATATTTTGAAGCTAGAAAAGAGTATTATTTCACTTCCTTTGTAATAGTAAAGCAAACTAACTGACAAGTCTGCCCTGGAAATTCAAAACTAAGCAAAACACTTCACAATAAGGATTTAGATCTGATGTCAGTTACTCTTTGAAAATAATACTATGGTCTACTTCATTTTGCCTCCAGTCCAGGTATTGAACCTTCTCATGGCATAGCATTTTAAAGAGTCTTTCCATGAGTTTAACAATGATGAGGACCATTTCCATTACCATAGCAATTAACAATTTAAAAATAAATATTATTTCTTGCCAGTGTCCTCAAAATGGAAGCTGAGACCCATGAATACAATTTGACCTGACGAGCGAAAGGAGAACGAAGTCACAAAAATCGCAAAAATCGTACACTGGCATTGTTAGCAAGGGTAGCATTTCGTCCATAGAAACAGCATGGGAACTCAGCGAGCGTTAGCCTTTAGCGTTAATGGGCTAACAGTAGCGGGGCTGAAAAAAGGAAGTCATCAATGCATGGCAACAAACAAGTCCCTCATTATTGTGCATCAGGCTCCAGGCGCAGACAGACACAAAACAGTCCATGTCACACTCGTATCACGTATTCAAAAGCGTAGCCGTCGTGTCGGTACTAATGAAGCTGAGAAGGGAGTTGACACCAGGAAGAAACAGCAAATTGGGGACTTTGGTAGCCCTAGAGTTTGGGATAAGATGAGGACTTGAAAGCAGTCTGGAAATGGTTTTCTGCACAACAAAACAAATTGGGGAAGTGGTTTTTGTGAATGTTTTTTGAAATGTCCAATCAGCAGGGCAAGAAAAGACTTTGAGGTTATGTCAGGAGGTTGAAGAACAACGTTTCAGCATGTGTAAGGACTTCATTTACACTGTAGGGAATGGGGTGATCTGTTAGGTGTTGGCCTTCAGTGCAGAATCTGGCAGGTTCAGAAGGGCATCTGGCTTAAAAATTTGGGAGAGCTTTATACTGCTGGTAACCTCTAACAGTAAGTGAGCTGCCAAATTAACACCCATATACGTAATAATACCCACAATCCAATGTTTGCAACTGAGACAATGTTTTTGTTTTGTTTTTTTTGTTTATTTTGTTTTTTTTACCTTAACCCATAGTGTTATAAATACTGGATAGATATGTTTAATGCCTTACATGGAACATTCCAGGAAAGCAATAACATCTCCAAGGACACATGCAGGTGGCCCCACATCAGAAAAGTTACGTAGTGCACCTTTAAAGGTCCTATATTACGTAAAACTGACTCTTGTGAGCTTTAAGTTATGTTATAATGTTGTTACCTCCTCAAAAACAAACCTGGAGTTGTGTTTTGTTTCATTCCCACATGTTTGAGTAGCACTTTATTATTAGTCTATCTACATCTCCAAAGCTCAAAATGCTCTGTTCCACCTTGTGATGTCATGAAGTGGTAGTTTTCAAGTTAACAGTTAGCTTTTACTTTTAGTTCAACAGAGATTGAATATTCCAGGGCTGAAATGATCCAAATGATTCTAGTTAAGGTGTATTGAGTTTAAAAACACAGTGGAGCTCTTCCTGTATTACCACATGACATCACAAGGGGGAGCAGAGTGTTTTCTGTTTGAGAGAAGAACTCAGCCTAAACATGCAGGGTTTGTGTGTTAAAACGTGTGAATGAAACACAAGTCCAGGTTTGTGATGTGGAAACAACATTATAACAGGTCAAAAAATACACAGTGTAAACATTCATACAGCTAATATTATTAATAAATAATTCTAATGTTCCATTTGCATATTTTTATGGCTTTTTATTTTAAGCAGTTTATATGTGTGGTCCCAGTGCATTAAAGCTCGACGGTCATATTCTATACCATTTCCATACAGAAGAAGCAGAGGTCATGTCTTATCTTTGCTGAAAATACACATTGTCACGCTATCTGCGCTAATCTCCCCCATCGCAGTGGGTGGGACGCACGGCTGTACGTTGGTGAAGATTAGCTTAGAAATATGAATGCACATGCCACATATTTGTTCTTATAGATAGTGTAACCGCGGGCAACCATGTTCGCGCTGGCAAAGTCACGGTAATCTGCGGCGATGATCAGCTCTGACAGAAACACTGAGTGAGAATGAAAATGACCTGTGTTTATCAGCACGCGCAGAGACACAATGGCAGGCTGTAAAACACTGCAGAGATATGGGGCCGTGAGGAGCCGGCTGCTACGCTGTCAGAAGAGTCAAGGTAGTTCGGGCCTTAAAGTTTCACTGAGATCGCAGCGTATTTTTCCTGGTAGTTAAGCAAATTCAGTTTTACCCGTAGACTGTATAAAGAAGTGAACGTCAGCTCATCGAGGTTAGCAGTTACAGGGGCCAATTCGGAGCTGAGTTTCAAATGTGGAATTCCGACCGCAAGTGTCGTAGCAACCAAAGAAGACGTCTGATTCATCTGTTATTAATGTTCATATCTTGATTTACAGACAAAATTGTGAAATAAAAACACCAGGATCATGTAGAGCGGGTTAATGTGAACATTTTAAGACCAAAATAACGAGCCTGACAGCAGCAGTTACAGAGAGAGGGGCCACAGTTTTCCAATGTAAAGTTGTGGATCGCGACGGCTAGCGGGGTAGCTACGTCCATTTATATATACGCTCGATGGTTTTGAGAGAGAGGGCCACAGTTTTCCAATGTAAAGTTGTGGATCGCGACGGCTAGCGGGGTAGCTACGTCCATTTATATATACGCTCGATGGTTTTGCCCCAGTATATTGTAAAAAAAACACCTGTTACAGTCAAAATGAGACTGCTGTGTACTGTCTGCATCTAATTCTAAAGCATTTTATTGCCCAACAATCAGGAAATATGCTGCTAGTATGCTAGTTGTTTTTAGCATATTCAAACAGCTCAGGAAAGCTCAAATTCTGTCCTGTTGATGTGATTTTTTTGCAGTATCGATACCTGCTCAAATATCAATATTAGTTTTAGTATCGATAAGTATCTGTTTTTTCGATAATTTTGACAGCCCTATAACGTAAACATAACCACTGCCCAACTTAAATTCGAAAAAAGCTGGCATGACAACAGAAATACAATCTGTAGCGGTAACTTTTCACACTCTAACTACAGCTGCAATGTGAAAAGTTTCACAGTAATAGTTTTGGTATAGCGCCTCCTTTGTGTGGTGATGGTAGTGGTTTTCTTTGTAAAGGCTAAACGGGGGGATTGTCAGGCCTTTGTTGTGTGTCCTCATGGTGTGAATGTGAGCTTTTGTCCCGTTGAGTTCTCTGCCCTTGTAGCACCGGCTCTGGTGGACCAAATGCTCACTGACCTCTGCCTCTGCTTTATTATAGCTGACAATTGACTCAGAGGTATAGACTGTTTATGTAAATGGACATAGTTAACCTGCTAGCTGTCGCGTTCCAAATAGGAAGTGAGAATGGGTGCACTTCCGGCTCCATCGACTTTGGCTCCAATTCACTTTATGCTGAAAAACTGTGGCCCCTCTCTCTGTAATTGCTGCAATGAGCCTCGGCATTTTTATTTCGTTACTGTGTCTGTAAATCAAGATATGAACATTAATAAGAGACAAATCACACGCCTTCTTTCCCCGAGGTCGCTCCCGCTAGCGTTAGCAACAGGTTTGATTGACAGCGTTGCTAAGCGCTCGCTCCCTGCTAAACCAGCGGTGTGGGTGGCTAGGGGCAGCCGTGCTCCTGATTGGCTCTTTGGTTGCTATGATACTCGCGGTCGGAATTCCTAATGTGGAACTCGGCTCCAAATTTGCCCCTATAACTGCTCTAGCCTCGATGAGCTTCATTTGATTGGAGTCAAACGCTATGGGTGACGTTCCACTTCTTTAGTCCACTTCTTTATACAGTCTATGCTCAGAGGTGAGGCAGGAGGAAATCGCTCACACATTGTTCACCTTATCTCACCCCACCCACTTTGGCCTTAAAATTCCAGTAAACCTCACTTTCGTTGTGATGGGACTTCTTGTTAATCCTATTTGTTTCAATGGAGAATTTGAGAAAACTTTTGTAGCTAAAATCTGATATAAAGTAGGTTGATTTCTGTAAAATATTCAGTGTTGGTTACAATCACTTGCCAACTAAACATAGGTAAATATATCTATGTCTATGGGGGACACAGCAATCCATAGACTGTATAAAGAAGTGGACTAAGTGAGTGTGACGTCACCAATAGCATTTTGCTCTAGTAAAATCAAGCTCATCGAGGCTAGAGCAGTTATAGGGGCAAATCTGGAGCCAAGTTTCTTATTTGAAATTCCGACCACGAGCATCATAGCAACCAAAGAGCCAATCTGGAGCGAGGCTATTGAAGGTAACGCCCCTTCCCGCCTGCACCGCACTGTTTAGCAGGGAGTGGGCGCTTAGCAATGCTGTTAATCAAACCTGTTGCTAATGCTAGCAGGAGCAACCTTGGGGAAAGAATCTGCCTGATTTGTCTGTTATTAATGTTCATATCTTGATTCACGGACAAAATAGCAAAATGAAAACACCAGAGCGGGTTAATATGACAATTTTAAAACCAAAATGACGAGCCTGACAGCAGCAGTTACAGAGAGAGGCGACAATTTTACAATGTAAAGTGAATTGGCGCCAGAGTTGGTGGAGCCGGAAGTGCGCCCATGATCACTTTCTATTTGGAATGCGGCGGCTAGCAGGTTAGCTATCACTTTCTATTGGAATGCGGCGGCTAGCAGGTTAGCTATGTCCATGTATATATATACAGTCTATGGTGTAGGGTCTTAAAGGGGTTTCAATGGGTCTATACTTTTCCCTCCAAACTGAGACATGAAATTGATGTTCTGAAATCATGTGGGACTAAGTGCATGCTTAAATCCAAAAAGTCAGCGACATTTGAACACAAGGGCAGGCTTAATGCAATGGGTTGTCTAATCCGCTCATGGGCTGATCTCCCAAATTTAGTCAAACAGAATAAAAAAGTTCGCAAATTTACAGTAGCGTTGTATTACTCGCAGTTTCATCATCATTCTGGTTGATAATTATGTTTTTGATATTGTGGTTCTGTTGAATAGTCTGGTGCCGCCTCACTAAAGCAGTGCAGTGCAGACAGTGTGTACTACATAATGAATGGAGTCATCTGGATCAGACTTGATGAGTGTTTATGATTGGGCAGGATTCCAGGGACCCACTGGTGAAGCTGGAGCGCTATCAGAACCCTGTGATCAAATGTTCACACACTGCCAGCTCTGTGTAATGAACTCACAAATAACTGCTCATCTCATCCACCAGACTTAACACAAATTAGCTCAGGACACAGCTCTGGTGCTCTGCATAAATGAGTGTAGAGTTTAACAGAACAGAGACTCCTGTTGCCTGCACTGTGTAATTACACTGCGATTATGTCATACTTTTGATGCTCCGTCCTGTTCTCTGTTTTTACACTTTAAGTACACCGCTGTAAGTGCGCTGTAGTCACACTCTTCATAGGGTTTGAGTGTTTTGTCAGAGCAGAGGCCCACAGCCCGGTCAGTACATGAGTCCTTCAGATTGGTGCTTTAAACAGCTGTAACAGAGCCTCTCTATCTCCTATTTATAACTCTGTCCTCAGACCTATATCTAAACAAAGACAACAGTAGTGCCAGCCAGTATGCTAAAAGGTGTTAGAGCACCCATTAGGGGCCTGAATGGATATGCTAAATATGGCTCATTAGACCTGGCCAACAAACAGAACTGTAAACAAACAGGTATGTTAGCTTCAGTGTAGTTAGCTCCTCCCTTCAGACATAAGGAAGTGTCCACCACTAATCTGACCAGAACTGAAGAAGTGCCTTGGATGAGCAGCCAATAATCTGACCGAACTGAAGAAGTGCCTTGGATGAGCAGCCAAACGTCTTCACTCCTACAACTTTTTGTCCAGTTGACAGATTTGAATTTTTCTTTTATTATAGAGCCACTGTAGCTTTGAAGCTATTGAGGTTATTTTGGTAGATTTCATTACATTTGCAGAAAAAAAAGATTTAGGCCACTTCAGAGGAATGAGGGCCAACAAATATTGGTCATTTGGTCCCTGGGCTGTATGTTGGACACCCCTCCTCTTTAATCAAGCTGCAGTTAAGTGATAATTATAATGTACTTACTGTATTGTACTGTAATAATAATGCACTTTAGCTGTAACTGTGCTGTACTTACACATAGTACTACCATTTTAGCTGTAAACATTCACAAAAAAGTCCACTATGGAACTTTTCTGGCTGAGGGTCCACCACCTGCTTATTTCCAGGAGATGTTATTGCTTGGAATTGAATGTTCCACAGTATCGCATTAATTGTATCTCTGTCCATGGAGATGAGCAGGTGATGCCAAGTGCCAGGTTAGATCTGTGGAGAGATGACTCCGCACACAGTAAGAATGCAGGTTTTTCAAAGTATTTTGAGCAATAAAACCAAAATTGAATCAATGTATGATAGATACATTTTATGACATACTGTGGAACATTTCAGGAAAAACAATCTCCATGGTGACGGAACCCTCATCACAAAAGTTGCATAGTCCACCTTTAAACCTTCAGTAACTCTGCTAAAATGAAGCCATTTCTAATAATATTCAGCACTACATATAAAAGAACATGTCATGTTTTTTCAGATTTATATGTTAAAACTTAACACTAATATATGGGCTTAATACTAATATAAAGACATATAAACACATATATTATGTAAAATTGATTTAAAAGTTTCTTTCTTGCTTGTTAAGTGGGCAACCTTTGGGAGGGCCCCTGCAATGCTCCCAGGTCTCCCAGGGGTCCCTGGACTCCTCTTTGGGAATCACTGTGCTAAAATACAACAACAATTAACAATATTAGATAGATAATATATTTGCTTATAAAATTATTTCCATATCTGCAAATACAAACTGCAGATCTGACATTAGAGTCTCATGACCTACTCTGTTTAGACCATAGCCTGTATAAAGAAGTGGACTAAGGGAGTGTGACGTTACCCTTAACATTCAGCTCCAGTCAAATGAAGTTCATCGAGGCTAGCGGTTATGGGGCGAATTCGGAGCTAGGCTCCATATTTGGAATTCTGACCGTGAGTATCATAGCAACCAAAGAGCCAATCTGAAGCGAGGCTGTGGAAGGTAATGCCCCTTCCCGCCTGCATTGCTGGTTTAGCAGGGAGCAGGCGCTTAGCAACGCTGTCAATCAAAACTGTTGCTAACACTAGCGGGAGCGACCTCGGGGAAAGAAGACAGCTGATTTGTCTGTTATTAATGTTCATATCTTGCGTTAGGGACCATGTAGAGCGGGTCAAAACGAACATTTTAAGACCAAAATGACAAGTCTAACAGCAGCAGTTACAGAGAGAGGGGCCACAGTTTTTCAATGTAAAGTGAATTGGAGCCAGAGTCGATGGAGCCAGAAGCGCAGCCCATGATCACTTCCTATTTGCAATACGGCGGCTAGCAGGTTAGCTATGTCCATTTATATATGCAGTCTATGATTTAGACTGAGGATGAATTAAGAGTAAATTAGGATTCACATTACACATTGGCGAGCACCGTTTGGCTGGATGAGATTGCTCTGAGAGTGTTGCTAACCAAACAGATTACCATTTTATTGAGTGCGCTCCCCCCCTCCCCTCTGCCTTCCTCTCCTCACATACTCCACTGTAATAATGTGTTCTCAATAATACCAGTTCATGATTGGAGCGGGCGCATGTGACTGACAGAGAGACCACAGTGCTTAATGTGACTCATTCTCCCATTGATTATAGCAGAGGCTTTTTAAATGTCATCCTTCATAGATCTAGTTGGAGTTCTTGTATTGATCTTAATTTGAAATGGATTAGTCAAATAAATGGTGTAAGTTGGGGGATGACGGCCCTCACATAACCCCGGCATGATCGTGTCTGAAAACTTTGACAAAGATTATATTGTCAATTTCAAGCCAGTCCAAGCTAATTATTAAAGGTGCAGTCTGTAACTTTTCTGGTGGAGGATACGCCACCTGCTGGACTCAATCAAGATGTTATTGCTTTGAATAACGTTTCCAGTGTAATATTAAAGAACACATATTATGCATTATTTGTGTTTTTATTAGCCTTTAAACATGGGCTTTGGAACTGCATAATTTAGAACTTACAGTAATGCCTAAAAAACATAGACTGTATATATATATAAATGGACGTAGCTAACCTGCTAGCCACCGCGTTCCAAATTGAAAGTGAGCATGGGCGCGCTTCCGGCTCCATCGACTCTGGCTCCAATTCACTTTACACTGAAAAACTGTGGCCCCTCTCTCTGTAACTGCTGCTGTCAGGCTCGTCACTTTGGTCTTAAAATGTTTGTATTGACCCGCTCTACATGATCCTGGTGTTTTTATTTCGCAATTTTGTCCATAAATCAATAAATATGACCATTAATAACAGACAAATCAGCACCTTGTTTCCTTGAGGTCGCTCCGGCTAGCAATAGCAACTGGTTTGACTGACCCGCTTCCTGCTAAACCAGCAGTGTGGGCGCGAAGGGGCGTTACCTTCAACATCCTTGCTCCAGATTGGCTCTTTGGTTGCTATGATACTCACGGTCAGAATTCCAAATATGGAAGCAACTGGTTTGACTGACCCGCTTCCTGCTAAACCAGCAGTGTGGGGCGCGAAGGGCGTTACCTTCAACATCCTTGCTCCAGATTGGCTCTTTGGTTGCTATGATACTCGTGGTCGGAATTCCAAATATGGAACTTGGCTCCAGATTCACTGCTATAACTGCTCTAGCCTCGATGAGCTGCATTTGACTAGAGCTGAACGCTATGGGTGATGTCACACTCACACTTTTATACAGTCTATGCTAAAAACATAGACCTCATTTCAAAGCCTCGGTACTCGATATACTCTGATCTGCTGCAGCTTGCCGTAACCACAGTGAAAACAATTAAACCGTGTAATGGGAAACATGTCCAGACATGTAACTGTGAGCATTCAGCAGTAATTTGTGTGATTTGACAGCAGAGAGTAGGTATGTGAAATGGAACATTCAAGGCAAGCGGTAACATCGTCATGGAGGCTGAACCGTTCACCAGAAAAGCTACGTAATGCAGCTTTAAGTGAACTTTGTTATTTGCAGTGGCACTGGAAAGGTACACTATTTTTCCAATGATATTCATGTGGTCTTCTAATAATTAATTTTATGCCATTCTCTGAAAAAATCTTTGGTCTGAAAATAAAATAATCTCTTAAATCAACTTTTAACATTATTACCTGTGACACTGAAAATTGAATTTGTGAGACCATTTCAAACTAGATTTTCTTAAAGCCACATTATTTAACTTTTTTAGCTAATAAAGACTAAACTAATAGCATGTTATTCTTAGTTACGCTGTGTTTATTGTACTGAAAAACTTGGGCTTGCCTCTCCACAAACCTGACTCTTATTTGGCCTGTAGGACAAACTCTTCCTTCATGGAAATGTTGTTCTTTGGGCTGTAATATTCTACAGTATGGCATAAAAAGTTCCTATCTCCACGGAGAAAGTCCCAAAGTACGTTTTTAACTTTTTATTTCCATTGAATCATGCAAGTGATGCTCCATCTCCAAAAAGTTACATACTGAATTTTTAAGGACCAAAACAATCCAAATGTCTGTACTTTAGTGTCAGCAGTCACCTCCAGTCTCTCTCTCTCTAAAACTTTCAAATCAGGCTGGAAATCTAGGGGTAATAATGGACTCAGACTTGAACTTTAACCACCACATCAAATCAATAACATCCACAGCTTTTTACCATCTAAAAAAAAAAATCAAAAAAATCAAGC